>LGRX02007011.1:0-23790 GCA_001247695.2 Cymbomonas tetramitiformis
TAATAAGATTGTGTGGCCGGTAGGATGTATATATGTGGCTGTTTCGGGTTGGTGCGGTGGACCGTGGGGGCATTCGTCGACCGGCCGGTAAGGTTACAAGACGAATGGTTGTTTTTCTTTTCCCCAACGATGAGCCGGTGGGTCGGGAGCGGCGTGCGCGTAGCCTGATTCAAGGCTCGCTGCGCGCCCCCTGTACCCGTGGCTACTCGTCTGCAAGGCATGTTCTTTGTGGATTACGGCCGGTGGGTTAGGAGAGGCGTGCGCGTGTCCTTGTTATTCAAGGCTCGAGGCGCACCCCCGGACCCGTGGCATGGTTGAAACGGTGTGAGGACAGCTCCTCTGACACGCGACCATAATAAGGGGGTGTGGCCGGTAGGATGTATGTGTTTGTTTTGGGTCGGTGCGGCAGACCGTGGGCGCATGTGGGTTGGGCAAATCGAATATATATGGTGCGGTGTGAGGACAGCTCCTCTGACACGCGACCATAATAAGGGGGTGTGGCCGGTAGGATGTATGTGTTTGTTTTGGGTCGGTGCGGCAGACCGTGGGCGCATGTGGGTTGGGCACACTGAATATATATGGTGCGGTGTGAGGACAGCTCCTCTGACACGCGACCATAATAAGGGGGTGTGGCCGGTAGGATGTATGTGGTTGTTTCTGGTTGGTGCGGTGGACCGTGGGCGCATGTGGGTAGGGCACACGGAATATATATGGTGCGGTGTGAGGACAGCTCCTCTGATACGCGACCGTTTGGGGGTGTTACCAGGAGATTGGGTTGTCAACATTGTCATTGGGCACAACAGACTTCGAATCACCAGTGAAGCTCCCCAACGGCTGGACCGCGTGCTTCACAACAGCCGCTGTTCGCAAGGCAAACAAGGATCGGTTTGGGAAGTGCTCGGTGTCAGCACACCAGTGTCTTTGTATAAATTGTGGTAAACAAGGGGAGAAGCGGTGTGGTGGCTGTCACCAAGCAGTGTATTGTTCCCATGATTGTGCGAAAAGGCACTGGAAGTCGTGCCATCGACAGGAATGTAGTAGAGCAAAGCTGAAGAAGTAGGCAAAATCGTACCTTGCCAACCGTAATTGATCAAGACCAATGTTAATAAAAGATGAATATGTACATGTAAATAATATGTTTTTATAATGAATAAGAGTATTGTTTATAATGAATAAGAGTATTGCAACCTATGCCCATGTTCGGTGCGGTGTTAGGGCAGCTCCTCTAATACGCGACCTTACAGTGCAGGGGGGTTGTGCGGGCCAGGGGGGGCAGGAGTACGGGGGCAGGCCATGGATACGAACGTTCCCGGGAGCGGACGCCCGTTCCGTGCACACCCAAGCGCATCCGGATAACGTAGACGTGCTGTTGGATTAACTGCAAAAGTTGGAAGCTTGCACGCGAAGCTTTCGGCGAACCCCCACTGGCCCCGGAGTTCAATAGGATGCGGGTGGAGGACCTCCAGGATTTCTGTGTTCGGCTTTGTACCTGGAGGAAGTTGGCCGTTAGCACACAGGAACTTGTTCGTCAGGAATATGAGCTGACGCTCAATCCGAGTTCGGAAAGTCTACTACCGTTCTTCGTGGTGGGTGGACTGTTTTCGAGTGCGGTGGCCAAGTATAAAACCCCACCGTTGATATCCCCGCACGGCCGGGCGCAGGTCAGGTGCCTATGGGTAGAAGGTGATGCATATGGAGGCGACCCGCAGCGAGTGTTTCGTATCGTGTGGTGGTACATGCGAGCGGAGATGGAGCGGCGGGGAGACTGTATCTATCGTCATTTGGGGGAGAGGACGCCGGACAAAACAGTATTCTTGCCGGCGCCTGCTGTACTCGGTCGTTGCATTGACAGCCCCGATCAGGTCAAGCACACCGACGTTCATGCGCATTCCATGGAGGAACTGCTTGGGCTGGCACGGGTGTATGGTGAGGCTGGAATCCGTACCTACTCCGCCCTGATGTGCCTGGATGAGCAGGGTTACACTGAGGTCTTGCCTGAAACGGTTGAGACGAAGTAAGACTGGCCGGAGAACAAGGATGGTGTCATGCAGCTGCCCGCGGCTTTCCAGGGCTTCCCCACCGCCTCCCCTTTCCAGCAGGCGCGCGTGGGAGGAGGGCCCGGTTGGGTGACCGTGTGGCCGGCCACGCACACCGCGCACCATGGAAAGTGCCCTGGTCAGGCCGTGCCTAGGCTCGGAGGATTATTCACGCAGAGGTCCCTGTCCCTTTGCGTGTACCATGCGTTCTCGTACCTGGAGAAGGGTGTCATCGACCTGGACAACGCTGTGCACATCGCCTCACACGGGTTCACGGAGATGTACGGCATGCCTATATATACGAATGGTGTGCATAGCATGCGGTGATGCCATCCAGTTCAAGGGCGGGTACGATATCCTCCCAAGGGTGCACGCCTGTAAGGCTTGCATACACCCCCTTCACGAGGGTACGGATCTGCCGCAAGTGGGGCACGTGATGTGCGGCGAGTGCTTTGACTTCCGGAATGCAAGGGGATTAAGGCCACCGCTAATGGTTCACGAGCGGCACGTGGAATATGACGCCACGTTGCAGGACTTTCAGGCGCTGGAACCGGCGGAGGCACGTGCGCGCGCGGTTCTCAACTTTGCAGACGTGGCCATGGGTGCGCGACAGATTCTGCTCGCCTTCGGTCCGAGTGCCGACCTCTCACCGGAAGAGCGCGCCTCCCTCCGGGATGTGAAATGGAACCTGCCTCCGGCAGAGGCACCAAGCCCGGAGCAATGTGCGGGACCCCCCCTGCAGTATGCGGAGGGGCAGATTGCTGTGCAAGTGTCAACGGTGCAGGGGTTCCATGAACACCCGCTCTTCCGGAAGATGCAAGTGTCTTGCCCCACGGCACAGTCAGTGATCAAGGCGCTTTGCGTGTCTGTACATCGATCTGCAGCCAAACCCCGCATGGTGGCGACGGATGAAGGAGCAGCAGCTCATCTCCTTGCTATTTCATGGGTACCGGCAGGCGCGTAGCTCACGACGCACCCGTCCTCGCAAGCTGCTTAGCACAACTGCAGCATTTGGTTGGCATGCTGCACCCCCAGCAGCAGGGCGCACAGGCATTATGCACGTGCGATATCATTGTGTACTTGAGGATGTCCCTGAATCTGGAGGAATTCACGTCTTCCTTGTACACGAGGGCGGAGAAGCGAGTCTCCTACCACGTTCCCATCTCGGACACTGGCTTCGGGAACTTGCTCCCGACTGGGCTGGACTCCCTATCAGAATTCCCATATGCGAAGGTCCTTGCATACTACCTGGTGATAGACACCGAGAGCCAGCATACGGTGTGCCGTTTTGCCAGTTTGCGAGCGTACCGTCAGGTAGAAGATGCATATATGGAGAACCAAGGAATCACTGTGCTCGCCAGAAATGATTACGTAGAGCTGCTACTGCCATGCGCGCTCATCGGAACGAAGGCATTATTCGTTGAAACAAAGAATAAAGACACGGGCGACAACCTCTACCATGCGGTGCACCTGCTGCGTGAGATCCAAGGCATTCATTGATCCCCTTCCGCGCTTCGTTCAAGTAATAAGAATGTGAAATTTCCTGTGGTGTCGTACGTGCCATTTTCTCATAGGCTGCTCGAAAAAGTCACAAGCGGCAAGGGGTGTAAGTTACTGAGAATCTGGGGTGGGATGCGCAGCTTCCAGGCCTTCTCTCAACTGCAACAGCGAGCAGTCCCCGACGTTCCCAACGGTGCTGCAGATCTATCTACGGCAGCAGAATCATTCGCCTGTCACTCTGCACGTGTATGTCACCAAGCCACGTGGGTTATACTAGATAGATAGATAGATAGATAGATAGATAGATAGTTAGATAGATAGATAGTTAACTGGAAGCTGGATGGAATGGGTAGCATCCCATAGTAGTGTACGTACCCAGCTGCTGACTGCTTGATTGAAGGGTTTTAGGGTTTAGGGTTTAGACCCTAAATATGGAACCAGTCACAATGTTACATTTGTAAATATCTGTGCGATGGGAAGCATTGTCCTGCCTACACGTGTCTTCTTAACAGCCAATTACGTGCATGCATGTGTATACAATCTTTAAATATCCAGCATATAGCTTTCTTACACGTGTGCGTATCTCCTACATTCCAGCCAATCACGTGCTTACATTTGGATAAGATTCTTCAGTTTTCTTAAGCTTCCTTAAGTGGCATTGGGTATGGAAGTTATAGGGTTAAACCGGGTTTTGCCATGTGGACAATATCCTCCTACCAAGAAGCTTCCACGTACCTACATTTTCTTAAGTTCTAATAATTCTTAAGTATACTGTCGGCCAATAGCTAACTGCTCCGATTTAAATATGCATAGTGTGGGTTTATATCGAAACCTTAAGAAAACTTGAGAAAACTTAAGAAAGTACTTGCAGAAGTGAATGTTTCCAACTGTAGTTGTTTGTTTGTGTTTTGGGGTTTATTTGTGTACTCCTGGTGGGGCCGCCCTGCCACAGCTGCATCCCTAGCTGTTACCACCTACGAACTGTGCCAACCCAGCTGCGGTGTATCAGTTGGATGATGTGACCGAGCTATCACCGTGAATAGTAGTACATGGTACAGTGGCCAGGGTGACAGGTGACAGCTGATGACCCGACAACGGGTGTCACTGTCCTAGGTTTCTGGTTTTAGGTTTTAGTATTATGTTTATCTTGATTATCCGAGTTATCAGATTATCTTACTCCATTGTATTCTGATATTACACTTCTTACCGTGTCGTCGCGATAGTGGTACACAGGTTATGATGCTGCTGGCGCAGAGGGGATGAAGGGGTGAGTGAGCGCGCGCGGCGCAGTGAGTAAGCAGGGGAGGCGGGTTGCACTCCGGGTAAAGCGAGGTATTGCTGCGGACACTGCGATGCTGCGGGCGAAGGCGTAAAAGGCGGTGTGAAAAGTTAAAATTTCTTTTTACCGCCCCCCAGCTGGCAGCACCATGCGTGGAGTTGGTGCTGGAAGAAGGCAGTTGATGGCTACTGCCCGCCGATACTTGTGACAGTATTGAAATCGTATTCAATACTGTTACAAGTATTGAATTTCAACAATTTTTTCCAGGTACTCCCGGTGGTCCACTGGTGCTACCCGGCATATCCGGGTACAATTATGACCTAAATTTAGTTACCACATGCGCCATTGGTCGATATTTCACTTGTAGGCTTCTGAATAAATGCATAATGCCATAGGGGTAGTGATTTTCTTGATTGCCGAGTTCACAAAGGTCTGTCAATTGGCATGATATTTTCAACATTTTTGTAGAAACCCACCACACCGCCGAATCACGCGCGTAAGCATTCAAATTGAAGGTATACACCATGCCCAATTATGTTTCGGTCATACGGCCCGTTGGCATCTGGTAAATGGTTCCATAAAGGTGCGAAATGCATCCATATATGCCTTGCATGTGCATAACCTGATATATTCCAAGCGATCCAACATATAACAACTTGTTGTTCTACTCGATTGGATAATATGAATGGCTCCTTGTGCTCAAAGGCTGCTGGGTCAACGTGCGGGTTGAAGGTGTAGACCGTCCTAGTCAAATCATCCGGGCCGAGAATGGAGTTTCGTAGACGGTAGGCCTTGATCTGTTTCTCGGTCGGCTTTGCAAGCCAATCGCACTTGAGTAAGGTGCACAACTCTCCAGCAATCTCCACTCGCAGTATTTTGGTAATGCGGCCGTGTCTGCATTTCGCCAAGCCCACGATTGTATAAACCACCACTGCTGGTCCAAATGCCCTTAATATGCGGTTAGAGTATTATTAACATGCTAAATGCATGCTACCGAAATACTAAAGACATCACAACTGCACGATACATTGTTTTCGCTTCCTCACCTGTCGATTTCAACGGTTTTTGGCTCACCCTTCTCGTTGAAGACTACGTTCCCATCACTGTCCATTTCCTCATTCACGAAGAACGTACGAAAATAACTATGTACGGTGCGCTCATTCTACATATTTGGGGAGTTTTGGGAGTTGGGGAGTTGCACAATGGGAGGTCCCCAAAAATTGGGGGTTTTCGTCATTTCCGGGGTTGGGAATTTTCTATATTCGAATACGGTTTAACGTCAATTTTATGCTTATTTAGGGTTTAAGAAAAATTCGTAAAATTTTGGACAAAAAATCGATTTTCTTGCATGCTTTCAGGTGGCTAATTTTTACGTGGTTCATCGATAAACCTTAATTTTTTTAGGATATCTTCTTCCAGAAATTCCAAAGTTTTAATGACTGGAAACTTGTTGTTATTTACCCCCAAAAATTGAAAATATCACGCGGTTCAAGGTGTGAAAATTTTCCTTATTTCTAACATGGGGGCTTCTTCGGCGTTGCTTTCAAAATTTGGAGACCCGTATCGTCAAGATCTTGAGCTGCTCTTTCTGCAGTGTCTTATCAAAAGTTTGATCTGAGTTCATCTTGACCCTCAAAATCTCGGTTGACGTAGGGTGGGTATTTCCCAATTTTCCTTAAGATGGCTTAAGCCACCTTAAGCTAATTAGCTCACCGGGGGCTTCCTCTAAGACCGCGCTTTCAAAATTTGGAGACCCATGTTGTCAAGATCTCGAGCTGCTCTTTCTGCAGTGTCTTGCCAAAAGTTTGATCCGAGGTCATCTTGACCCTCAAAATCTCGGTTGAAGTAGCATGGGTATGCAAAAACCGGGAAAATCGCTCAAATTTTACTAAATGTTGCACCCTCTTGGATACTTCCCAAAATTGCTCACCGGGAACTTGGGCTCGCCTAATAGTGCACATAGTGTCTAAAAGAAGACAATGTCGCCGTCATTTTGAGCTAAAAAAATCTAGCTTCCGGTACCGATAGCTCCCGTAATAATTGAAAACGTTAAGGTGGCTTAAGCCACCCTAAATCGCTGTTAGGGTGGCTTAAGCCACCCGAATAGCCATAAAGCCACAACAGTAGAAGATTAGGTGATGCTTTCCGATTCGCGCAAACTATGAGGTCAATCGCACAAGTATAGCGCAAGATACCCATGTTTTAGCATCATCTTCAAGTTCGAGTTTGAATATCAGCTTTGCAGTACGGGGACTTCGTCTTTAAGGTGTTAATTAAGCAGGCCATTTTCCGTGTGTCGGTCGGTGATACATACGCAACCTACTCATGCATGCTGCATTCATCATATGACAATTCCCATTACAATTGCAAGCATTTTGTAGCATTATTACCCATCTTATAAATATGAGTATTAATAGCTACCTAGGGCTGCCGCCCGAAACGTGACATCATACCATTGCAAAAATCAGCAAAGCTAATATTCACCTGGGGGGCATTTCCTTGGTTGCCCCCCAGGGCAGCCCCTAGCATCTGGGCATCCTGCCACGACATGCTGATGGTTGGCTTCGCCACCACCGGGTGAGGCTGTACAAACATTCCCCCGCCGTGGCTTGCCATGAAGGGCAGGTGGGGCGGTATTGGGGAGCAATCGGCGCCATTTGCTGCGGCGCATGCTGCGCGTACAGCACCTGCGGGCCGTCGCCAACTGCTCCCCGTGTTAGCAGGGCTTGCTGCTCACTTGTCAGGCCCCCGGCGAGCACCCAAAACAAATTTCTCATCAGTTCTTCCACAAAGTGGTCCGTGATGGTCCTTAAAAGGTCCCACGAACTTCGAACACGCGATTCGGATACCTAATTGAAATCCTCTAGCACCCGCGCACTCAAAATGGCCTTTTCAAGCCAAAAACCAACGTTTTCGGGCCTCCGGCGAGCTGAATTTCTTTTGGAAAAAAATTCCCACTCCGGGTCTTAGAATTGACCTTAAAAGGTTCCGCAACTCCAAAAAGTTGCAAATGTTGCATTATGCATGTGACCACTTTGTGACATTCGAGATTTTTGCCACTGCTCACCCGGCGAATGGTGGATGCGAGAAACGATACGGTGACCTAGGGGAGAACGCTCTCGGCGGATAAAGAACGAACTCATGAATAGATAACATACGGGAATAAGTACCCAGACAAACACAAGCGGAGTCACCGAAGATGACATACAGGATATGACACGTGACAGTACGAACATGTCACGGTGTGATATCCCGCACTACACCACCTCATCTGAGGTGGCTCTACAGCTTGTGAATGTCACCACCCTAGCTACTAGAGTTTACATCTAACGAGAATGTTAAGTCAACTAGCTAGCAAACATCACAAGTTGCAAGTAACAATAACAAATGGCATATTGGCCGCTAGTAACTTCAGTTGTAGGATCCGCAGGTACAATTTCTTTCGGCTAATGGTCAGCAGCAGACAAGATGCCGCCTGTCTGTTCGCGGAGAACGGTCATCCGAGAATTAAAGTTTGCCTGTCGGTACAATTGTTGTGACAAAATATATTCGGATTAGGAATGAGCAATGTTTCCAATACCGTTTCAATGGACTATGTAGCCACATACAATTCCCCGCTAGTGGTCAAAAGAAAATCACAGAAACCATTCATTAAGCTTTTCCGCCCCAGCTAGTGGTCGTAAGATCTTATTGCTCTGCCTGTCCGCATAGAAATTAGTACTCATAAGCATAATCACTACCACAATCGTAACCAGCACCACCAAAATCGTAGCCATACTGTCCATCGTAATCAACATGCTCGTGGGTAAAAGAATCATTCAAGTAGTTGTCGCCTACTAATGGCTCAGCGCCCTCAATAAAAGAAGATGCTCCACCATCGGAAATATTCTGGTGCGGATAAAATTCAGCTTCTAAAGCTTCTAAAAACCCCCATAAGATCCTTCCTGGAAACCTGTGTCCAAGATGGAATCCTGTTCCAACTGCGAGGCAGAAAAATGCGGAAAGGCCAAGGGGCCTCCATACTTCTCCTCACAGTCGTCGCTAGACTCATCGTAATACCCAGGAGGGTACTCCGATTCGTCTTCACTCCCATCACTCTCAAACACTGTGTGAACGTTTCGTTTATCTGAAGCAGAATTCAAGGAATGAAAATAATGGCACTCAACACGAACAGGAGGGGCCTGTTGTGGGAGCCTACGCGTGCTGGGAGAGCCAGTCGCGGGTCTAGTGGTCGTGATCTGAGATGAAACAGATTTTGTGTCCAAGACAGCGAGCCTATTTCCAACGCCCTTTTCGCAGAAAGTCACATCCGACATCGGAGAATAACTGGACGCAGCACCACCAACTGCTGCGTCCTCTGAAACAACGACATTCAAAATAATTGGTTCGACAGTTGTCGCAGACTGCGGAAAAATCTGAGATGCATTCCGAAAGTGAGCGAGCGCTTTTGCCTGGGCTTGGCACAAGGAAATGAGTTGAGAACGCTTGAGATAGTGCACCTTCTCTAATTTGTCATCACAAGAAAACAAAAGAGCCAAAAGCTCCTCATCGGGCAAAATATGTGTGCGAGCCATTCCGAAAAATAAGTACGCGAGGAAGTAAGCAAACGCGATAATGATCCCGAAGCCACTCGCCGTAATCAACCCGAAGCCGCCGTACCGCTCAAGCGAAAGCGAGAATACGATTCTCAGAGCCTCTAGAGGGAAGGGCGCGCTCAAAGTAAAGATAGAGCAATAACGAAATAAAAGTCACCGTATCGTTTCTCGCAGTGGATGAATGGAGAGATTCAATCGAGCCAGCCGTTGACATTGATATGGAAATGTCCGAATGGCTCGGTGAAGATATCCCCCTCGTCACGTCTAACATCACTAATGCCACACCGCCTCATCCTTCACAAAGGTGCGCAATACGTGACTGCACCCAGCATGATGTACCGGGAACATACCGGGAATATGTCAAGAACATTTTCCCAACATTTTCCTGACACCTCACTCCACGATTTCCAAAGCATTAAAGTGTTTTCGCAGGTGTAGTAAGGCCGACATGCAAGGTGACAATTCGATCCGTCTAGTGATGCCTTTCCCTCCTGAACGACCCAACGTGGATGTCTCCATGTCGGTTGCGGCATTCGTGAAAATGGTGGATGCCATGAACCGGCAAGATGGTGTATACCCGGATCATCTATTTCCGGATCCCTTGGATATAGCGGATGACCCCGGCGACATCTATTTTCGCGGAAAAAAGTGGGAGGTTGAGTGCCCTGTGGGTAGCACCCTTGAGACTATAAAGTCTGCAATTTTGGCCTTAGCGACCCCGCCAAGGGATATTCCGCATACTTGCTGGTAAGTTGCCTATTTCCCAATAATATTCCTTCTCGCCCTCCTTCCGGAATATATATATATAGGGAATGTATCAGGAATGTATTCGGTACACATTCCCTATGTGTTCCCCAAGGAATAAATTCCGTTCTTGAGGCAGGCCCGACGAAAGCATTGTCGGCATATACATGCCATGCGCTGGACCTGCACGTGAGAGCATGTCCCTGGACGCCTTCTTCGCCTTTGTGCACGACTTGCGAGAGGACGAATTTCCGGATGCCGATGATCCGGGGGCCATCTTCTTTCGGCAACATAAGTGGAGTCTTGAATCTCCCTTTAAACATAACCTCCAAAATATCCTACTGAGAGTTCGGGATATTGCAGCTTACATTGGAGATGCGTAAGCTTATCGCCGACGTGGCCAAGCAGCAGTGGGAGTTGCTTGGGCTTTCGGGGTTTGTGCTCGCTGTCCGCAACTTCACCCACGGCGAGCATATCATGTTCTTTCGCGGAGCGAGCACCATACCTGGTATCCTGCTGACTATGCAAGGAGATGAGCGGTAGCATCGCGAGGACCGCAGTATAGTTCCAGCCCAAGCCTCTCACTACGCTGTCCTCACCCGATCTGTTCCGGCGTTGCTTAGCCACCGTGCCTTCAAAAACCGTTCCACCTTCTCCCATTCCGTACATCCAGTTATCCACTCCCCTTTTTGCAGCTGGCTTGTGAACTGGTATGTGTAGAGGCGGGCTCTTCCAACTACTGTCCATACCCAACCCGCATCCACGGCATCGACTTCATTTACATGAACTCTTCCGCGACCGGCAAGGCGGTGAATGAGCTGCGCGTCAGCAAATTCCGTCAGCTTATTCGCGGCGGGGGAAAATCCCCGGAACTTTTTCCGAAGCCTGGACATCATCCGCAAGTACTCCGAAGACATCGTGGAGTTGACGTTCAACGTGGACAATCCGACATGTCCACTGGATGGGGATGCATGTTCCTGCAAGTGGTTTTGGACCTGCAAGTGTTGCCCTCACATGATACTTGCTGCTTACCACCTTCGCGATGGCCTGGACATATTTCAGCTCTGCGAGGAAGCCTTTCCGGCCAATCGGCCGAAGTCGATGCAACAGAAGATTGCAGCTGAAGCTGCTAAGCAGTGATAGCCTGCAAGTTAGCTTTTGTGACTCATGCTAGCTAGCTATGCCAGTCAAACCCTGCTACAGTTATTTCATAGCTGAACATTATTTCGCTGACTGTTTTTCAGCATGTATGTAGCCCGCGATGCAGTCAAATCAGTAAACAATTTTTCATAGCGTAACATCCTGTTGCTGACTTTATTCTAGCATGTATGTTGCCCGCGACTGTAGTCCAATGCCACCTTCATCCTGCTTAGCATTCCATCGTAACCTGTAATTTACAGATTTCCACTTGGATTATCCCTGCCCCCCGCGACTGCACCTATGCCACGTCGCATTACCCCTCCTGAAATTTGTGGCCCACAATTATTGTCCGTACCCTTCCTGCATGACTTTGTTTCGTCGCTGCGACAGAAATGGGGGTCAAACTGAAGTTGACGCAAAAAAATATCTTCCTACGTGTCACCTTTTTCTCGTCGCTGCGACAGAAATCAGGGCGAAACTCAGCCTTGTCGCACCGCGACAGAAATTAGCGCCCGCCCCGTTTTTGTCGCACTGAAAATAACGGTTGTTATACACCCCGCGACAGAAATAAGAGATCGTGCGACAAAAATGAAGTGCTACCGTTTTCACATTCAACTCGTATGCTACTAACATCTTGCTTTTGAGTATTGACCAGAACTAAAGTCCCTCATCCTGAGGGACTTACTCGAGGGGGATACGCAAGAGGAGGAGGAGGACAAGGAAGCCCCGCCCGCATCTGGAAGCACAGACGAGGGCGGCAAGGAGAAGGGGAAGAGGAAGGCGATCGAGGTGGACGGCCATGGAGGAGGGGGGAGGAGGAGGGGGGAGGAGGGGGAGGAGGGGGGGAGGAGGGGGAGGAGGGGGAGGAGGGGGAGGAGGGGGCCTCAGCATATAGGCGAATATATATATATATATATATTGTGTGTGTGTGTGTACAATATTTGAATAATCTTTAAAATGTTGAGCATCTTACTTCCGGAGGTATGTGGTCTTCGGTCTTCGGTCTCCGGTCATAGTACTGATCACGATGATGACAGTTAGTCATCATCGATCAGCATTTAATGAGACAGCTCAGTTGAAGGGAAATGAAATCTATTTTGCTCCTTACACGATAATGTAATGCATCGCACATCCACATTCATGGGTTGCAAATGCAAATATGCATGCATGTTGCACATACAAGCATGCAAATATATATAAATGAAACGGGAAAGCATACATCATCGCAATCGTGAAACACATTGATATAAATCTGGCATATGTTGAAACTCATCAGCGGTTATTGCACTATTCTATAATAAGTTTGATAGCTATTGATATACTTAATATTTGAATATTCAGTTATCTTAGCAATGACGTGCGCGCAATAATGTATGTATGTCCGTCGCTGTCGTTGTAATGCTCTACGTCACTTTCATTTTTTGGGGCAAAACAGTACTCGTTTGAGGAAAAAGTTGAGAAGTGTACAGGCGGAAGAGCTTAGTAAATTAGTTGTAAAATCAATAAAAGGATCACGATAGGTCCGCTTGTTTCGTAGATGGACCGCTCAGTTTCGGGAAGTGCCTTACTCGTTGGGCCGTTTATATGGCTTCTTGCAGTATCGTCGAAGTGAATTTTCCGTCCGCAGGTTATGCCACCAGGCGAGGTCGCCCCAGCAATCTGGCATGTGGGGAAATTCTCTTGAGTATGCTCACGTCCTTGCAGCAGCTGTACTTCGGGCTTGATCGCCTTACCGCGTCCCACGTTCCTACTCTTACCTTTTCTGGTTCAGCTCATTTCTACAGTCAACTTGTCTTGCCACACACACTCGCGTGTGCATAAACTGCAAACTATTTTCGATGTTGGCATATCCAATACAGCCACAACGCCCACACCATTACTGTGCTGCTCCGCATATTACAGGTTTTTGCTGTTGGCTCGAACAGGAGTAGGTTCTCAACTCTAGTCGATCCAAGCAAACAGGTCTCCATTTTCCTTACCATTTCGGTTTGAACGTCCTCCCACACTTACACGTGCGTTCCAGACAAATAATAAAAATATCAGTCAGAAGCCTTTGCTCCGCTTACCATAATATTAGTGCCGGGAATTGGTATATCACATAGGCCAACGTTCCACAGGCATATAATACTTTGCCGAGCAGCTGTCTGGTAAGCACTAAGCCGAACAATTGTAGTCCGAGGGATTGGCGCGTTCTCAGCGTGTCTAAATGTGTAAGAAGCGTGGACAATCTAAGATCCGCAATCTCTGCCTGCTTCAAGGACACCGCGTCCGCTATGCTGAGCTGGCTCTCGGACACCGCGATACCCGTTGCAACAAGAGATACCACCACCAAGAAATGGAACAGGACGTAATAGGTCTGAATCCAACTACACTGGAACGTTTTCCCATCCGGTTGCATGTAAGCTCTGTTGCTCTGCACATCGTTCAAGTCACATTCCAGAGCACCAGCCACGAAAGAGATAACGTATAACACAAACTCGAAGACGTTTACGGTGAGGAACCAGCTCAAGGTCTGCGTGATTGGCCGATGCGCTTGCACGAGCGCGAGAATATCCTTCGACTCCGGGTCAATAAGGAAGCGCTCAAGGGCCTCAGTCTCCTGCGCGCGCACACTGAACCCGACGTAGCAGAATAGTGCCGTGCAGCCGAGTGACGCTACCTCCACACCGACCCAGCAGAACTCGGCAGCAAAGGCGACCAACTGCAATATCCACTTGAAGAGTAGGCCCTTGTTTTGTTGGCTATCGAACTGCGACTGGGCTTTGTGGGAGGAAAGGTTGAAAGCCACGTCCGCCAGGCTGCTCTGCCTGACTGCCACCAAGAGCGTCGCAAAATAAGATACCAACATCAGGCCGAAGCACCACTGAATGCCCTGCTGTACTTGAAGGAAGCGAAACCGCAACGTGCGCACAATGGCCCGAACCCCGCTACAGCGGCGTAGAATGTACCACTGGCATCCAACGATAATGCTCACCGTGATGTCACTTGTGAGACCAAAAATGTGCAGTGGGCTGGAGATGCCGATACTGGCCAAGAAGCTGAGGCAAACGGAGGGAGACACGAACAGTAGTGCTCGCAAAAAGTCGCGAAAGGTCCACGAAGAGTCCTCCATCCCTAGCGTCCTTGCGATCCCGTACAACATTGTTGCAGGCGGGGAGGGCACCAATCGCTGCAAGGCGTCCGGATCGGAGCACCGATTTTCCGCCAGTATCTCCTCATTAGCGCCCTCAACTTTGCCTTCCTCCTCCTCACACAGGGCAACCTGAATCTCCGGCTTGGGGATGAGCGTGGTAGTGAGCATGGGGTCGGGGGATGTGGCGTGGCGGTGTATTCACATAGCAGCACAGTGACACCACACACCGCGCAGCACTCACATCCCAACTATCTCTGTACAGTGCAAGGCGTTGATGTCACTATACAGAGTAGTAATATATTACAACATATGTGCTAATGATGCAGTTAACCCTTGAGGGACAAAGACTCTAAGTATGCGGTTCTGGCTTTAAGTTCCTTGTAGGAAATCAGCCCTGCCGTGAGAGTCTTGCCAACTTCCGGCCTGTTCATACATTTGAAGTCATTCCTCCATAGAACGGGGAACAAGAGTTACTGTAACTCCATAGAACCAGTTTTGAGTTTAACGGTGAGAGAGAGAGTCTTGCTTTTCGTGTTTTTCTTTTTGGCATCAATGACATGTCTGTCATCTCACGTCATCGTCATGTAAGGGAGTAAGCTGTCATGTCATGTCATGTCAGAGCTCAGAGGTCACGACTGCGACTGGTCGAATCTGCAATCTCAATCTCATCTGCGATCTGGTCGATTGAGCATTGACGCCATGACGCGCGAGCATTGACGGTGCACGATACACATGATACAGCATTCGAGCATCCGATCGCATTCGTCTATTTCCAGTCCTAATCGGGAGTTGCAGTTGTTTCGTTGTCACACATGAGGACATGTCTGTAATGTTGTCTCTTTTGAGGAGCAACAAACTTGTTATCACGATTGTCCTCGTGTTTACGCCATCAAACATGGTACCAGCAGCGTGTTGGAGAACCTAAGAAATTCAGTACCGAAATTTGGCATACAAAAATTGTTTTGAAACGTAAATCCGTGGACTGAGTATCCTACATCCCGTTGAATAGCAGCATCAAACGGTGTTGAAATGGCCGCGGTGAATCATGGGCCACCCGTCTCGTTGGACGGGCTTTTGCCCACAAAGACCATTCCTGTCATGGATGCGTCGCAATTTGAGGAGCTAAGATCTCTTCTCGACTGGCTGACAAAAAGTACCCGTGACCACACAGTGCGGCTGAATGTGCTGTCAGAGAACGTGATGAATGGGCGCAAAGTGGAGGACGATATTGCACGGATGCACCTCGAAACAGAAACCTTAAAGGAAGCATACGTATGTACCTCTAACAAACTAATTTATTTGTCACTGTAGTCGGAAGGGGTGTCGGCGGCCAACAGAGACCACTTCATTCACGCCGTATTCCATATTATCTTTCATTTTAAGATTTATTTCGCTCACATGCAACTCCTCGAAAAGAGTGAAGCGCGAGGTTTTTACTCTTTCCTATAGTGTTGAAAATCAACTATCGGACCGACATTCCTAGTTACATGGGTTAGTTTTTTCCTCCGTCCACCTCTCGCGCCTTGAGGAAACTTAATTAGAACGGAAGCTTCTTAACAATTCGAAAACGCGGTTTCAATAGCATTCAACGGCACGTGCGATATCAGTGCTTCAACGGCAGATAAAACATTTTTTCGTCCGAGGCTTTTGTTGTATTGCTGCCAAGAAACATTTGCGTGAAAGTTGCCCCCTGCCTCCCCGTCATTCCCTCAGTCCCATGCAGTGGCCGCCTTTCGTCACCCTCATCTTACACACTTGTGTCACTGTGTTCTAGTGACGCCCGGCACACTGCAGCTCATAACAGCTTGCCGTTTTCCTGCTAAGAGGTTATATTACTCGTTCGCACAGAGGTATCACTACCCCTATCACTGCATGCCCTCGTGCACTGGTGAGCGAGCGGGACCAAACCTGCTCTCGGGGCAGTACAGCTTACAAGTCCTTAGCGGCGGAGGTCGTACAGGAAGCCTCCGAGGAGCGTGCATCCTCAATGGAGAGCCGATTGGACCAATTTGAGTCGAACTTAGCCCAGAAATGCGACCTCGAGACAGGTGCCCACTCCACTTGCCCTGGCCGTGCTTAGTCACCGCGTCAGGACGCCCGTAGCTCTTCAAGAGTGAATATAGCCTTTTAAACTTCAGTGCAGCCCTGCGAAGGCTTTTGGCTAATGGGAGCACGCGCACTTGCATCTCCGGGAATCGTATCACTTTAGTTTGACTGACTTTTCATCGTAAGTCGGGTGGTTGAAAGTGTTGGTATCGCTGGTTCTTGGAAGGACGCGCTGTCATCGTACGATGCAATTCATATACATAGGTCTGCATGGTAGAGAATGAGAGATGCGAGGGAGCGAGCGAGCGAGGATGCGACTTTTCTCTCTCTCGCGGTTTGGGGAAGATGCTGGAGGTCCGTTTTCCTGGCCGGATGCATGAACGGCCGCGGGAAGCCCATGCGGCTCGAGCTGTTCGAGGAGCCCGACCCGCACGTTTTGACCGCGTGAGCTGCATGCATATGTATGCCTATCACGAGAGCATCGAACTGTGACGGAGGGGGCTTCGTTCTCCTCCAGAGAGCCGGCCTCCCGAGCTGGAAACATTCAGTTAAGCATTGGGAGGAACGCCAGCAACATGTTTTATGCCCGACCTGCCACAGTCGTCGAGTCACCCTTGCTTTCGTAGTTTGGACGTGAAGCTGCTGGCACCGTGGCGAGGCTCGGCTGGACTGGAGGCCCCCTGGCTTGCTGACGTGGCGAGGCTCGGCTGGACTGGAGCCCCCCTGGCTTGCTGACGTGGCGAGGCGAGGCTGGACTGGAGCCCCCCTGGCTTGCTGATGGTGCTTGCTTCGTGGGCGGGGGAGGAGGAGCTCCGTTTGCTGGACAGGTGACGTCGAGGCTCGCCGGAAACTCGAAGCGGTGGCGCTCCTGGGAGGGCGCGTGTCGGGCCTCGAGGTCGCCGTGCAGGATGCGCAGACTGCGGCGGTAAACGAGAAGAATCACGCGAAGGTGGAGAATCTGAAGCTTCAGGAGCGCTTGCAGGACCACTCGGGGCGCCTTAGCGACATCGAGGCAGGTCCTGCAGGGCAGCTCAAAGCGGCGGGAATCAGCGTCGACACACTGGCCGAGTTGCCTCAGAAAGTCGAAGATCTCCGCGAGGAGCTCAACCAGCAAGTCCAAATGCTTTCCGTTAGTCAACCCGCGCCGGCGCCAGAGGCCCCGATGGCAAGCGAGGCGCCAGCCCCCTCAGATAGTAGCCTCCGCGTGGACCGCCAGGTAAAGTTCCACGGGCCGGCAAGCTCCAACTCCGTGAGTAAGGAGTCACGCCCCACTTTGCCGAAAAGACAGCTATCAGCACATCGCGTACCGGGGCTATCATTCAACCTGTGATTGCTCTTGACGGTGTAAAAAGGTTAACATGAGAATTGAGCAGGCCAGGGGTGCCGGGGCAATCTATCGTCCTGCGGCTCCTTGTACCGGGGCAATCTAACTTCCTGGCATTGGTCTTGCGTGTGTAACACTGGGAACAATAAAATATAGCCAGTCAGGGGTGCTCGCGCTTTTCACGTCGGTGAACGTCGACTGTCGTGTCCAGCACTCGAATAGACGGTGCCCTCGTCGACGCAGGGGAAGATAAAATCTAAAAGCGAGCTCAGACTTCTGTCTCCGTTTGTGTATCTTCACCAACGCAACAGTGGGAAGAGCGTCGGTGAAGTGGAGCTGCCCTCCTGACACCAGGGGTGCTGAACGCATTTAGGGCCTCACACATATAGAATCGGCGATTTGAAGTGCTGCGACCCACAAATTTATCGATACGAGCTCGCTCCTCTGCTTTAGACACACGCAGCAGCCGCCGTCGCACTTCACTTTTCGTATCGGCAGCCAAAAGCGGCCCCAGAATCGGAGAACCCCATCGATGTTGCGATAACCCTCCCCGGGTCAATGCCTTGACACCGCACGGGGACTATGGCGGGCGCACAGCTGGGCGTGCTGACCGTTGGACAGCAGACCCTTGAAGAGAAGACGGCACGCCTCGGCGATCAAATCAAAGCTATGAAAGCCGCGCTGCGTGATGTTAAAAGAGGCGCTGGTGGCGCGGATATGTCCTCATCTCAGAGCTCCGAGAAGGCTGGAGGCGGTACGTCTGCGCCTCATACCATGGAGCCATACGCGAGCGTGGCCAGCGGAAGCCTTTGCTCATTTGCTGTCAGTCGGACTTTTGAAGAGCAGGCTCCCTGAGCTCGCCCTGGTGTGCTTGCGAGCAGGCGACAGCGGCTCCGCTGCAGAGGCTCTAGAGGCGACCTACACCATGCAGACGGCCCTGGATGAAATGCAAGGCAAGATGAGGGTACGACTCCAGTGTACCTTCCGTGTTGTTCTCGGGAGCCCTGCTTCCTTTTGTAATGTGTTTTTTTCTATGTCGCTGAAGGGTTGAGTTTCCTTTGAGCAATACAGGGGGCGTCAGTCGCTATAATACTAAATAACTAACTAAATGAATAAGACCACCTTTACAGGTTGTGTGGCTTTCATCGGAGGGAGCCTAGCCCTCGTGCCAGTCACTACGTTGGTGCATGCATATCTATCCACTGCAGCAAGTGAATCTAGGGTGTCCTATACGTATACTTCCACTGAGAGAAGAAGAGGGGCCTTATTTGGAGGGCATAGGTTTACCCCGAGTAAACGGAGCTTGGGTTTGCACTCACATGATTCTGAAGGGTTAGGAGGCGGTTTGGGTGCGTATGTCCAGTGAAGGTATTCATCGCACATATACAGAGGGCGCTGCTGTCTGTTTTGCGGGGGGAAACGAGTGCTCGGGATGCAATCGTTTTCCTCTGTCCACCTTTGCTGCGGGATTGGTGGTCGGGCAACCTTGCTTGGGGTATCCAACACCTGTGCCGTATGGCTTGTATGGCAGTGTCCAGGCTTCATTGGGCTAGGTCCACGTCTCACCGAGCGGATACGTGTGAAGAGTGTGGGGAAAACCCTCACTTGCCGAAATGATCGGGGTTTGAAACAGGGCGGTGCATGGCGTGAGTGCTTGGACACCGAGCAAGCTCTTTTTGTGATTTGCTTGATGTGGTGGTTGGGCCTTCGGGCGCTCCTCACGTCTCTTAAGTATGCCCTGTGAAAGGGAAGGGCACAGTTGAGCAGACGTGAGGTTGCTGTGCGGGGCACTTCTCGCACAAGGCTAGCGTCTCCATTGAAGGGGTAAAGGAGGCGGTTGAGTATAAGTGCGCACTATGAGTGATGGAACTTGGGGTTCTGAGTGGATACGGTTACTTCCTGTGAAGAGGAACCGGGGCAACTGAGGTGTGCACTGAAGGAGAAGGCAGGCTGCAGTGTAAGCCCTACTGAGGAACCCGTTACTAAAGCGAGCGGATGAGGGGTTTGAATCTATTCCCAATCCTTGCGGTAAAAGGGACGGGACTGCGGGTTCTCACTGGTGGATCTCCTAGGTCCTGGAGGAGAACAACCGGCAAATGTCGACCGAAATGGAAGAGCTGTTTCACGATATGAACAAGAAGATTGCGGACAAGGTCGACATAGTTAAAGTTCAGGTGATTTGTTCTTACCCTACGCACCTCTGCCTCTTGTTCCATCGGGAACACCACGCAGGGACCGTGAAGCTGCTGGCAGCTACTCTGAGTAGAACTTCCAATCTCTATGCCAGCAATCCTGGTTTCTCTCACGGCCAAGTGGCCGGCGCTGAGCCGTGGCCGATGCAACCTTACCCTGCAAAGGTAAAAGAGAGGTTTTGGACAGCCGGTGGCAGCGAGCGCCTGAAACACTCCGGACAGCTGATGCGTTGAGAGTTTGCGGGTGCGCCAGGAGCTGCTCTCCAAGAACAAACCAAAGGGCGTGAAAAAATTTTCGGTCGAGTCCATGCTTAAAAAGGCCCCGGGTGAGGAACAGCTAATGGAACTGACAGAGATGCTTCAAGACATGAGTGAGCGCGTCGATAACACAGATTCCCAACTTGGGCTAATCAACGGCCGTCTGGGCAGTGTGGAGCTGGCTGCAAGTTCCAAGGTATATCCTCACCACGCACTTCTTTCCTGCGCGCGAGAGCCACGGCAACACCCCGTTTCGCAGATGGCCGTCGTGAGAGGGCTGCGCTGCGCTCCTTCTGAAGGGGCTCACTGCAGCGGCCCGCCAAGGACCAGAAGGAAGAGACCCAATGTCTGGGATCGCATCCGGTGCCTCCTGAAATGCGCTGCACTGCTCTCGGTATGCTTTGCACCGTGTGCGACAGGTGTGTCATGCGCGTGTGCGCCTTCGTGTAGTAACTCCTCCCCGGGCGGGGTCCTCTGCTGGCAGTCTGACACCGACCGCATTCAGAAGAAAATGGATGAGCTGCGTGTAAGTGTGGAAAATCGGCTGGCCAATTTCGAGGCAGCGGGCACGGCAACCCTCCGGAAGCGTGTGGATTCGTCCGAGAAGGAGCTACAGGAGCTGCAGGTGCGCCTGTGCCCTAGACCCACAAGGATGTGTGATTTGCGCTCAGCGATCTGTTTACAGCCAAAATGATTTTAGTGTGTGCTCTGTTTCTACTTGCCAACCGGTACCGCAGTCATAAGGCTGTCTCGAGCATCCT
The DNA here is from genome assembly GCA_001247695.2 of Cymbomonas tetramitiformis. Taxonomy (NCBI): domain Eukaryota; kingdom Viridiplantae; phylum Chlorophyta; class Pyramimonadophyceae; order Pyramimonadales; family Pyramimonadaceae; genus Cymbomonas; species Cymbomonas tetramitiformis. Next base: position 21,009 of record LGRX02007011.1, read on the forward strand.
GCGCCATGTGCCCGCGGGGGAGCTCGGACTTTCAGTATTCTGCATTTAGAAAGGCCGCAGCTGCATGGAGATCCTTGTCTGCATCGCGACCACTTCGGTGCCCACCTCTGGTTCCGTTTTGTTTCCTCTATATCACCCATGCCGGCAGTACTTGCTGCCCACTATTCTTTGCTGCCCGGGGCGGGGGGGGGGGGGCGACACCGCCTGTAATGTCCATCAGTTGTGTTATTTGGAATTCGTGTGCACCGGTGTTCCGGCTTGTTGCGTCCACGTCACACCTGGTGGATCGTTCCTTCGGCTGAGATTACCAGAATCTGGGGATGTCAGAGGACGTACGGATAAAGGGTGCTGGAGAGAGAGTTCTGCCGGGAGTTCTGCACCTGCCTGCATGTTTGAGCTTTGACTGACGGTTTTGTGCATGCTGCGTGGCATGCGTGACGTGGCGCCGTGCGCTAGCTGTGATGCGCTTGATGTGGTGTGCGGGCGTTGAAGCTTCTCACACCGCCTTGTGTGTGGCGCCGTGACCCGAGCCCTACCAGCGACTGATTATTCACCAGCCGGTGGCCGCCCTCCCCTCGGATGTGTGTGAGTGCGTGGGCGTGGACTTGCTTTCGTGAGGGAGCTCAGACCATCTCACACGCTGCTTGTAGTTGCCCGATGTTCACCAACCGCCAGCACTGATAGGATGTGTGTGCTTATCCTTGCACCAATTTCTTTGGCGCCAGAAGCCACGGAGGGCTGGCTGCGCCAAGCGCCCATGTTTGGGATGTTTAGCGAGCTTGGTAATGAAGAACGGGGCCCCTGTGAGACTTACTGGGCCTCCTGAGTGCCTCTGTGACCGCTCTATCTACTCACTGCAGCTGTCACTGAACCCGTTCCATCTCTACCCCCCAAGCTGCCTGAGCCATCTCCCCACCGCCAAGGGGTCACTGGCCAAGCTGAGCCCTCGGATTTGGGGCTGCAGGAGTCACTGGCCAAGCTGAGCCCTCGGATTTGGGGCTGCAGGAGTCACTGGCCAAGCTGAGCCTTCGGATTTGGGGGGCCGCAGGAGTCACTGGCAAGCTGAGCCCTCGGATTTGGGGGCTGCAGGAGTCACTGGCCAAGCTGAGCCCTCGGATTTGGGGCTGCAGGAGTCACTGGCCAAGCTGAGCCCTCGGATTTGGGGCTGCAGGAGTCACTGGCCAAGCTGAGCCCTCGGATTTGGGGCTTGCAGGAGTCACTGGCCAAGCTGCGCAACGTGATCGACGAGCACGGCGGCGCTCTGCAGGACATGGACGACAGCCACGCCCATTACGTGAAGCGCGACGAATACCAGAACATGGTGCACGTCATGAACAGTGCGATAGATGAAAAGGTGCCCCGATTGTGTCCTTCCCCATGGCTTTGTGTCTTCCCCCAGTGTGGGAGCGTCTCCACCGCTCGGAAATACGATACACCGTCCCTGCGTGCTGCTGTGTATGATCCGCCCGCTCCAGGTGATATCTCGGTTGTTTTGGCGCACAAAATCCACCCCGTCCAGAGAGAGCCCTCAGACAAGCGTCTAGAGAGAGCCCTCAGACAGGCTGGAGTGTTCGATTCGCTCGGTGCTGCAGCAGCCCTCGCGGTGGGTGGGTGCTGGCGCGTGCATCTCGCCTGCTCCACGGGGAGCCGGCCTCAGCCGTTCCGGCTGCCCAGCATCGGAGTCCTGGGAGAAGCCTCTTAGGTCTCCGGTCTCTCCCACCGCCACTCAGTCCCACTGCTGCACGCTGCCGCATTCCCCGGCACGCTGCAGCACGAGAGCTGTGTATTGCCTCGGTCTCCGATATAGACCCTGAGTAGTGCGGTGCGTGGTGCCGTGCCGTCCCTGTGGCAGGCGGACAAGGAGATGGTGAACAACTTCATGAAGTTGAGCCATCAGGCGCCGACGAGCACCCGCAGCATGGATGACGAGCAAGAGGCTCGGTGGACTCAGATGCTGAAGACGCTGCAAGAGCTACAGACGGTGCTCGGCAAAAAGGCGGAGCGGTGCGCCCCATGCCGGGGAATGTGTGAGGCTGACCGCGGGGCCCGGAGGGTACGGACCTGTTGCGTCTTTAATTCGAGAAATGCGCGGAGCGGATCTGGGCGCCGCGCTTGGTGATGGTGGATACTTGGAGGGAACGGGAGAGGGAAACCTTTCGCGGCGTTGAAATCGGCGGAGGGGGGGGCGGTGAGGGGCGGCGGCGGATGCAGAGGTGAAGTCTCCGGGCTGCGGGCACAAATGGACGCCGCGAAGGTGGAACTGAACGCAGTGAAGCTGCTTGCCAAAACGGCGGTGGAGATCCCACGAGTGCCGGACCTCAGCGCGGAGATGGCGGAGATCAAGGAGAAGGTGGAGACGGCGCACGCCATCTCGGAGCAGATCCAGACGCGCGCCGCCACCTTCCTCACGGCGCACGACCTCAAGCCGCTGCGCACGCTCAGCGACAAGGTGGACCTCAAAGCGGACAAGACCGACTTGCTGAAGCTCGGCCAAGAAATCGGCAACAACTCCCACGTGAAGAGCGGCACCATAGCCGAGTTCACACTTCAGCTCGAGCAGCTCGGCGACATCATTCAGTCCAACTCGGAGCAGCTGAAGCGGAAGGCGGCGGCTTCAGATATCACCCAGCTGCAGCACAACCTGGACGAGCTGCGCCACAATGTGCAGGAGAACACAAGCAAGGTGCAGCGGCGCTCCGCATCCCCGCGCCTGGCATGTCATCCCCGCGCCTGGCATGTCATCCCCGCGCCTGGCATGTCATCCCTGCGCCCGGCCTGTCAT
>LGRX02007012.1:0-38690 GCA_001247695.2 Cymbomonas tetramitiformis
GAGCCAATATATGCATCCCAACCGGGCCTACCGCCCAAATATGATTGGGACATATGTATAGGTTCAATTTGATGGTATCCGCGCAGGTGTAGTGTTGATATATGATTGGTAAAAAAATATTGAAGATGAGTCACTAATTTGCCACATTTTGAATGTTCCAAAAAATCAGTTTTGAAAAATTTGAGTGTAGAGGTTTGAAATGCGTTCGTCATGGATATATGGGATGGATATAGGCCAAACCAGCGTTCAAATAAATTAATATAGGACCTATATATACCACCTTTCAATGGTTAGACACCACAAATCACGGGAGATGGCCAATTAAATTATCGGAACAATGGTCCTCGTGGTAGGACCAAATCGTCGATTTGGTCCTACCACAAGGACTGCGGGGCAGTAGCCATACACGCATACCCGGCATGTACCTGATGCGTGGGTACATGTTGGGTACGTGCGCACCAGGCATGTTTATATCAATAAGTACATATGTACCTGGCCTAAGTACATATGTACCCACCATGTACCCCGGGTGTCCCAACGGTAACATCCAACGGTAACATCCAACGGTAACATCCAACGGTAACCTGAGTACATATGCGGTACACATGTACCCGTACATGCGTACACGCCGGGTACATGCGCAGGCGGCAAAAGCTACATACACGGACGCATGCACCCAGCATGTACCCTGTCGCGGGTACATGCCGGGTACATATGCCGCGCCGCGAGCAAGTACACGTAGGTACAAGGTAGAGTACACGTGTACCCAACATGTACCAGACCCCGTTTTTTACTGTTTTCGTACACGTTGGGTACACGTTGGGTACACGCTGGGTACACGCTGGGTACACGTTGGGTACACGTCCCCGGTACATGCCGGGTACATATGCACTGGGGTTTCCAAAATTTGTAGGGTGTGATCCTAAGTTATGCTTGACACACATAACTAAAATAAATTTCACATTAGTACGTGGCGAATCCACTCTCACTCATCGCGACAGATGTTCGTCAAAGCGTGCGTACTGGACCAATAATTGAGGAGTTGAGCAGACCGGGTAAAGGATTATAAGTCCAATCCCGTTAAGCAGGGCCACTCCGTTTGCATTAAAACAAGCCCCCGGTGAAATAACTCCGGAAACATCCAAAGGGCTCCCCATGACCGCCTGTGAACCTCCTTTGATTTGATGTCTTCAGGAGGGGAGGAAGGGTTGGGTGCACAATATATAACAACTGTGGAAACGAACAGCAAACGATCAGTTGTATATATAAGGCCGAGAATCGTGCGATTATAAATCGTTAAATCGTGGGATCATCGTTCGCTAAAGCGACGACGGCTAGCGCAATAATCCGTAACGTACACCTCGGATACTTTGAATCGTCACTCTGACGCACGATACGTGTGGATCAATCAGTAATCCGGCGTCAATCTGTATCACGAAACGCAATTCATTGAACCTTGAATCGTCACTCTGCAATACGATACGCAATTCAAAGGGGGCTACATCCTAAGAACTGTAAGGCATTAGCCTGTAAGGCATCATGCTAAGGTGAGGGACTAAAGTGGACTCAGTTCCCCCCAAAATCCTAAAAACACCATGAGGGACGCCTCAAATCGGTGTAAGAAGACTGGTACCAGCAAGAAGCAACGACAACAATGACATCAAAGACATATACAAAGGTATGCCCGTTGTGAGGTCACAACTCTTTTAAAAGGGGAGATCTGTCAAGGTTATGACCGATGACATATGTGTCATACATGTCATACGTGTCATACCTGTCAGACATATCATACCATGTCATGTTGTGCCAGGGGCACGACGACAGATGCTCGGAAATATGTTTTTGATTGAACGTTCAAAGGTACACAATTCGGATTTTATAATATACTGGATCAGGGCCAGATTGAGGTACAAACGATAATTCGGTTCCGAGTTCTGAAGGCTAAACACTTCTCAAGTGCTCCACTTATTCACTCGTCACTCAAATTGCAGGGTCAACCACCCGGCAGCCGATGTCACACTTCGGCTCAACGTTCAATTCCCGATCCGATCTCATTTCTAATTCCGATTCGTCATTCTCGATTGAGATGTTATGTCGACAGACTGACACGATGACTGCCACACAGTACTGTCATACTACTGTACTGTCATACTGTCATACTGTCATAGCGTCATCCTGTCATACTGTCATAACCTTAATATCTGATATTCGATTTCATTGTCTTTTCAACCCCGATGCGAATCTGACCATTCTTCGAGGGTCTGACTGAGTTCCACGATGACACCCCCCACAGTACTGTCATGCTACTATAGTGTCATACTGTCATACTGTCATAGTGTCATAGTGTCATACTGTCATACCCCGGACATCTGGTATTCATTCTCATCGTGATTTCAAGCCCAATTTCACTGTCATCGTGCCAATCCCGGATTACCCCCGATGACACACATACGGACGCATAGGCATATCGGCTCACGCTGTGCCTCCGGGCACAACTCTCCCCCCCTTAGGAGTGGTCTACCTCCTGGGATCACTCCGTTAAGGTACCCATCTAAGTTCCAGTTCTTAGGTTTTCTGGTTCCTTGCTGTTTCCAGTTCTTAGGTTCTCTGGTTCCTCTTCGAGCATAGTTTGCCTGCCGCTACCAGGGCACCACTTTCAAGAAGAAGGGTGCCACTTGGAATCTAAAGAGGGTCTTCAGTGTCGCGGAGGCGTAAATGTCGGAAAAGTTGTCGTAGCAGGAGTGCTGGCACGGGATATACACTCGCGGATCGACCTGCTCCAGTCTGCTGCGGGCGAGGTCCAAGCTGAGCAGTCTCTGGATGAGCACCGGTTGCCCATCTGCACGCACACGGTGTTGAAGTAGTACAGCGTAGCAGGGGCGAGGGTGGTGCTGAGTTCGTCCATATGCAGGTGGGTTTCATGTACTGCGTACCGTACATGCAGTAGGTACACACCAGTGGTGGGGGAAGCTGGCGCATCATAGGGCGAAGCCGTAGCGCGTTAGGGAAGCGACCTCTGGGGTTTTCCATGAACCAATGTTTTGGTTCCAGGTAGTCAATGATCTGCAATGCTCGTCGTACGATTTTGTCGGCTTGGGGAAGGTCAGGGGGTCCACCAGTGGTGCGCGCTTGACTGTACTGCTTGCAGGGGGGACTTGCCCAAATAACATCGTAAGGCTGGCACTGGTTTTACCACTGGTAATACCTTTACCGGTATTACCCGGTAATTTTACCGGTAATACCAAGGCCCATAATCCTTTACCATGCTCTAGTGTGGTAAAGTGCCAAATTCCCAAAATCCTTTACCATTGGTAATACCATTTTGGTATTACCATTGGTATTACCACCTGGAATCACGATTTTACCCCATTTTACCCCTGTGTTACCATGAATCCGTGACTACCATACCAGGTTACCAGCCGCCATCCATGGGTAGTGGTTCCGTGAATTCGTCTCATCGAAACTTTACTCAACATTTTCGTTGACGGGCCTGCGTGGCGGTGCCATACCCATTTAAAAATGTCGGAATCGGACATTTGGGGCAGTGCGCAAAAGTGTGTGTATAGATAATGTCCTCGTGGGGGCAGTGCGCAAAAGTGTGTGTAGAGAGAATGGCCTCGTGGGGGCAGTGTGCAAAAGTGTGTGTAGAGAGAATGGCCTCGTGGGCAAGGTTTTGAGAGTCCCTCGCACGTCGGTATTACCACGGTATTACCCAGTAAAGTATTACCGGTAATTTTACCGGTATTACCAAGGCCGAAAATCCTTTACCCGGTAAAATGCCAGCCTTATAACATCGAAGAATCCAGGCGAGTATTGTCTGTAGTCCCATTGCAGGATGTCACACACATGAGTGGGTTGCCAGATATGCCCGGAGTCGAGGGTCACTACTGAAGCGGAGGGGAAGCAATATAGGAATTCCCTCTCTACTGAGCCAGTACCGCTGAAAAGTACGAGAATCCTGGGCGTGCGGGTTGTTTTTGCCTGTATTGCCAGCAGCTCTGTCACCAGTGCCAATGTCCCATCTTCTACGCGCTCTTGGCGTTCCCACGGCAGGGGGATATCATCTTCCATCTGTTCGAGCTGGTCCAGTTCATCGCAGGGATTAGTGATGAGGTGGGCCAGTGTCATTCCGGCTTGAGCGGAGTGGCGGCCACGCTGCTCGCGTCGCCGAGTGGCTTCGTCGCGGACTTGCGCTTCCATGTGCAGTCTCGCTTGCTCGAATTCACGAAGTTGTTGAAGTGGACTTCCGCGTTCAAGTTTGTCACGCGTCCTCCATTGATCGTGAGCTTTGGAGTAGCCAGTCCAGCGAACCTTCCACTCTTCCACCTCCTTCCCTCGAACAGACCGCACTCGACGTGCAAGGATGCGCTCAACGTGTGCTTCCTTCTGACCGTCCACTACCACCTCTTCAGGTACTGCTAGGTGATCGCGTGCGGCGAAAGCATCTTGACCGCTGGTGTACGGTTTGAGGCGATGTTGAGCGAACACGTCGTGAATCCGCCAGTGAGGAGGGAGGCGTAGGCGGTAGGCTACTGGAGCTCCTCTGTCGGCTTCGGGCATGGTCATCTGTATATCGCTGAAGAAGCGTTCAGTCACAGGAACTGGTCCATGCCAGCGCTTGGTCAGTTTCCTACAGATGGAGCGATCCATCACCTTCTCCGTAAGGTGTTTCGCCTCTATCCAGACCAGATCTCCAACAGCATACTCCCGCTGCCCATGCCTGCGATCAAACTGTTCGCGCTGTCGCTGTTGAGCCAGCTCTAACCGCTGTCTGGCGTCCCGCAGCTGCGACGAAAATTTCACAGCCACTTCGTGTGCGGTGCCTACTCCCCCAGTTCGTCGTCCAGCGGTGGACTGTGCGGCCTCCAGGAAAAGGTCCAATTGCGACAGCGGCGAGAACCCGAACACCAGCTCAAATGGCGTGAAGCCAGTAGATTCACTCCTGGAGTCATTGATCGCGAACTCCACGTTAGTGGTGAACAGATCCCAGTCCTCCACATTGGCGTCTACAAAGGACCTGAGCATGTCCTCAACAACCCTGTTGCTGTGTTCCGCCTGGCCGTGCGTCAGACCGAGGGTTGTACGGCGTGGTACGAGCCACTTTCACACCCATCAGTCTCATGAGTTCCTGCCAGAAAGCATCTTGAAACCGTGGGTCACGATCAGAGACAATCTTCATAGGCGCGCCATGTAAGCGCCACACCGAGTCAAAGTAGATTCTGGCCACCACAGCTGCGGAGCTGTCGCCGAAGTTCATCGGCACAACGTGGACCATCTTCGTCAGCTTGCAGGTGAAGGCCACGAAAGCATCATTGCCCCTCTCTGATACCGGCAGGCCGGTGACGAAGTCCACCGCGACATCCTGCCATGGCCTGTTCGGGATGCTGTGAGGGTTTAGCAACCCATCCGGGTAAGTTCCCCGCGGCCTCACTGATTGGCACACTGCGCAGGATGCAACCCAGGTGCCCACATCTTCCGCGGCACCACGCCAATAGAAGCGTCGCAGCACCCTCTCCAGAGTCTTGTCTCGCCCAGTGTGGCCTGAGGACAATGACTCATGAGCATGGCGAATCACTACTTCTCGAAGTGGAGAGTCCTCCCCCAGCACCAACTGATATCTCCCTGCTGCGGTCCTCCAAACCACTTCACCCACTAGTCTGAAGTCCTGTAGGCATTGATGTGGTGCCGCTTTCAACTTCTCTCTTAGTGAACGAAGTGTTCCCTCTCGGGTGTACTCCGCTTTCAACGCGCGCAGGAACTTTGAGTCCGACTGCTGGGAGGCTGCGTCTCTGAAGTCTGCCGCTTCATCTGTCCTTATCACAGCGGGGGCTGTTCGCGGATGTCTCACGCGTGCTGGTTGTGGCTTGGCGGGAGGGGCGTATACTATCAGAACAGGCCAGCGAAGATCAAAGGCTCTCCCATCTGGGTTCTCGAAGAACTGGTTGGGCTCGCCCTTGTCATCATGAGTAGGGACGACCTGCACAATCTGCATATTGGCCTTTCTGAAAAGTTTGCGCCACGCGGGGAGCTTGGACTGGTGATCTGGTAGAACGAATACTGCTGAGGTGTTTTCTGGGTCTGTCTTCCATTCTGCGATATACTTGTTCAAGATCGCCTCCACAGTAATGCACTTGGAGTTGTATGGAGGGTTACACCAAACCCGAAGGCCCCTCCATTTCTCTGAAAGGCAGTCTGTCCAGAATCTATCCGCCTGTCTGTTGCGGCCGCCAAAGTCACAACAGGCGTCCACATCGAAGGGTCCGAATTTCTCGGCGTACTTCGAGGAGTACTCTGCTCGGACACGCCAGTTCTGTGAGTCCTCTGGGGGAGCCTGCCGTTTCTGTGGGTGAAGGACCGGGGATGGAGTTGACTGTTGGGGCGCCTGCTGCGGGGTTGGTGAGCTCGTTGGCACCTTCTCAGTGGGCGCTACCGATGCGTCAGCTTGTGACATAGGCGTTCGCGTCTTTGGTGACGCCAACTGCGGAGGTGCTGGGGTCGTAGAGGCCTTCCCAGCGCGTGACATACTCCTCGTTATCCTTATCTGGGGTGGGGCTCTATCAGGGGGTTTGTGTGGAGCTTCTACCGGCTTCGCGCTTTCAGCTACAGGCCAGTCAGGCGTGTCGAAGTCGAGGTGATCCTCCTTCATTTCCTTATAGAGCTTCGGGTTAACGAGAGCGATGGTCTCCCCCATGGCCATGGCCTGTTCCGCCACGGAGAGGGTCTCCACTGCTGAGAGCCAACAGTCAACAGTCTGGGCCCAGTGGGGATGAGCTGCGGGTGGTGAGCTGGAGAAGTATTCAGACTCCAGCGTTACCAGGGGGTCTTTCGGTAGATCTGAGGTGGGGTCGATCACCCCTGCCTCCTTCAACCCCTCACGCACGTCCTTGTCTTTGAAGTCGGGTCTTCTGGACAGGGCGTCCGGTACCAGCAGCAGCGCTCCTTTGATGTACTCCATTCTCGGGACTCCCACCTCCACCAGATCCATGTACCAGCGTGCCTGTCTGCGGCTAAGCTCCCTGCCAGGTTCCATCAGCCATTCAAGGGGGCGGTGATCACCCTGGATGCGGAAGTTGGTGAAGATGAGGTAATGCCGCCAGGTAACGGTGGTACAGTGGTGTAGAGCACCTAACTCACGCTCGCCGGTGTGATAATTCTGCTCGGCGGCTGAGAACTGGCGGCTCTCGTATGCTATCACGCGCAGTCCAAGACCATCTCCATTGTCTTGCATCAGTACTCCCCCAAGAGCGATGCCGCTAGCATCCGTCTGCACCACGAAAGGTGCTGTGCCGTCTGCGGCACCCTTAATGTTGGGCAAGGCGAGTACTGGCGCTGAGGTGAGGGCCTTCTTCAGCTCCTCGAAGGCCCACTGCTGCATGGGACCCCACTCCCAGGGTACGTCCGACTTGGTCAACCGGGTGAGGGGCTGAGCGATCTCGGAGAAGCAGTGGATGAACCTGCGGTAATACCCCGCTAGGCCCAAGAACTGCCTGACGTGGGTAACCGTTTCCAGCTCGGGCCAGTCCCTCACTGCAGCCACCTTGTCGTGTTGGGGTCTGCAGCCATCTGCGGAGATACAGTGGCCAAGGAACCGCAAGGATTTCTTCAACAGTTGGCACTTGGACCTCTTGAGGAAGACGCCCTTCTCCCTGCATGTCAGGAGCAGTTGCTTGACGTGCTCGTAGTGCTCTGCAGCGGTGTTGCTGAAGACGACCACATCATCGATGAAGATCCGGACAAATGGGAGATGGCCCAAGGCCCGCTGCATCCGTCGCTGGTACTGAGACGGTGAATTCTGCAGCCCCTGCGGCATGACCAGCCACTCATATGACCCCATCTGGGTGGTGAAGGCGGTCTTCTCGACATCTCCTGGTGCCATCGGTACTTGCCAGAAGCCATCCACCGCGTCGAACGAAGAGAAGAACTTCGCACCCTGCATCTCGTCGAACATCATCTGGATGTCTGGGAGAGGATACTTGTCCTTAACTGTCTGGCGGTTGAGGAGCCGGTAATCGATCACCAGTCGCAGCTCCTTGGGGTTCCCGGGTTTAGGGACCATCAAACAGGGAGCTGCATAAGGGCTGGAAGAGGGTCGGATGTAGCCCTTGGACATCAGAGTCTCCACGCGTTCTCGAAGTTGGCGGAGTTCCTCTGCGGACTTCTTGTAGATGCGCTGGCAGGGAGGTCCCTTCTTGCTCAGCTCAGGGTCCAGGTTAATGTTGGCTTCATCTTGGGGGTCATGTCTGAGTCCATCGATGTTCGGTAGGGCAGTCGTCATCTCCTTCTTGTACTCCTCACCCCAGAAGTCCTGAAACTTGAGGGTCCACTCGGGGCTCACTTCTGCATCTTCGGTATCCGCAGCGGGTTCGGCGTTCTCAGAGTCGATAGCCGTGGCTGCAAAGGCAAAAGCAGTATCGTCGGGGGACTTCTCGGCCACCATGAGCCAGGCGGGCTGTATCTCCGGGTCGTCATTGCCGCGTAGCTTCTGCGTCTCCGCATACACCAGGTACTTCTTCAGCTGGGCAGGGGTCAGGAACACCTCATCCACCAATCCCGCGCAGGCCGTGCCCTTCGGAGACCTGTCCCCAGATGCTTTCCCAGGAGAACAGCCTGTGATGGTGACGCGATCCCCAATCTTGCCACTGCGGGACTTCCTGAGGAAGGAGACGGAGCCATTCCCTTCATAGCCCAGAGTGACAGGAGAGTGACTGCGCAGCCACCTTCCGCCGAGGATAACATCCACCTGTATGCCCAGTGGTAGGATCCGGAGGGCAAGGGCGTTCTCCGTATAGGTGCCCGTGGTGGTGTGCGTGTTAAACTTGGCGTACTGTACGCGGTGGCGCCAGTGATCTTCACAGATCCATCCGCCAGGGTGACTCGCATCTCGGAGCCGGCTCGTGTTGTGAGGCCACATCGCTTAGCGCTCTGCTCCGAGATGAAGTTGTCAGAGGCCCCCGAGTCGATCAGCACCTTGACCGTATGCCCTCTGAGGGTTGCGTAGAATACCAGCAGTAGCGGTCCTTCTTCGTCATGTGCCGCTGCAAGGGTACCCTCGATGTCGGTCTTCCACTGAACTCCCCCATCTGTGCGTATGCTTTTGCACTTGAGGTTGGGGAGGAGGTTGTCCGAGGTCTCGCGGCATTCTTCCAACGTTTGCCTACACGCGGCGTAGAACTCCTCATCCAGCAAATCAACATCTTCAGTCGGATGACTGACGAGGTTGTCTGCACTCGCCGTCAGCAGGGTGCCCGCTGAGGTGCATTCGCTCGAAGTGGGGCTGACATGAGTGGTGTCGCTGGTGGTAGGGCTCACATGGGTGGTGCCGCTTACTGTGGGGCTCACGTGGGTAGTGCCGCTTGTTGTGAGACTGCCATGGGTGAGAGGGTCCTCGTCATGCTGAGGGCTGCCAGCAGGGGAGTTGTGGGCGAGCTGGTGGGAGCTCGGGTGGTCAGTTCTCGTCTGAGGGGTCCCAGCTGCTGCCATCTGCTGGGTGAAGCAGAGCGAATTGACCGAGGACTCCTCTTCCATCACCTCAGGGTCTTCAGCGATGGGGTGGCTGTCGAGGCAGGGCGGCGCTTCATCCGCTTCATGCGTTCTGACGGTGGTCATCTGCTGGGTGAAGCAAAGCGAACTGGGTGCGGAGGTCTCCTCCGCCTCTGAGCAGTAGGATGAACCTTCGGGGTTTCCTCCCGGAGTGGCCGGCGCGTTATCATGGTGCGAAGATGTAGTCTCTGTTGTGGGCTCGGCCAGCGAGGATGATGGAGGGGATGCTCCCAAGGGGCTGGGACCCAGCTTCCTCATCTTGTACTGGTGTACTGCGTGCAGACTGCACCAGGCGCCAGGTAGACCCACATCTCCCGCTGTCCCAGGTATCGTGCCCACTTCAGTGTCCAGGGTGCAGAGGGATGTCGAAGACCTCGCTGCTGCTCTTCGTGCGCCCTCCTTTTCCCACAGCCTGCTACCTGGGGAAGAGTCTGGACTCGAAGTGGCGATTGCCTTTTGCTGCTCGGCGGGCGACAGCTCTCTCCAAGCCGCGTAGAGGTCGTGGGAGCTGGCGTTAGAGGGTTCGGGGACTTGCTGGCGACCGTCGTGTGAGAGGAGGTGCCACAATGCTATGCGCTGATGGCCCTCCTTGCGATCTTGAGGTTCGCGGGCAATGCGTATCCTCTCTGCCAGCTGGTTGGCGCGGTTCACGCGCTCCTTTGGCGATCGACTCCCAGAGTGTACGCGGCTGCGGACGCGCTCCGACATTTTATCCACCAGGTCCTTGGCAGCCTCTGGGGATTTGCGCAGAGCTCTGCGGACCTTCTGCATGGCGACTTCGAGGGGGAGGGAGTACAGATCTCTCTTCCAGTGCCACGCAGTTAGCCTTTTCCGTGGGTCTGCGAGGTTGGACTGATAGATGGGCAGCGGTAGGACAACACGCGGTCGGGGGCGAAGATCGCGGGGCTCTCCGCGGTTGTTGCCCATAATGGGGGGTCTGTGCCGGGGGACTCGCCGTCCCCTCCGACCCTCGATCCTCGCTTGTGTATAAGCAGGGCCGTCATCAAGAGGTAGTGACGGCTCATCGAAGGGGGTGCTTCCTGCAAGAGGGTGGCTGGACAAGTCATCCCTCGGCGGCGATGGGGCACCAGCTGAGCGGTAGGTGCGTCGCAAGCGGGTCCCAGAGGTGAAGGCCACGCTCTTGGGATGGGGACGTTGGCCCCAAGGGTCTCTGCGTCCTCGGGCGCGTCGGGGTTCCACTGGTTCTGACCGCTTCTCCAGGGCGGAGAGGGTCTGATCATCAGGGCAAGACCTCACTTCCTCGAAGGGCAGGGTCTGGGGCTGGCCGCCGGCCAGTCATTCATCGCTCTCCACCGGGGGGAGGCCGTCACCCTCCACAAGCTCGATGCCCGCAAGGGCCGCCAGGGTCTGGTAGCTCTGCTCGTCCTCACAGGTAGCAAGAGCCAGGACCTCCTCGGAGAACTCTTCTGGGACGCCATCCACCGAGGAGATGTCCTCCTGCTGCTCGATGGCCCAAACGACGGCGGCTACAAACCCAGGGGAGTTCGCCAGTCGAGCGGGTGCATTGGCCCTCCACTCCTTGAGCTTAGCCTCGTCCGTACAGTTACGGACGATGTGCTCCGCAGAGCCGCAGGCGAAGCACCGGCGGACTTTCGGAGCATCAGGGCGGGAGAGGCCAGGTGGTGGTGGCAAAGGAGTCACTGCCGCGGCGACGGTGGTGGCAGGCCCGTTCTCCAGCATGGCAAGAGCTGGGCGGCTCGAAGAGGGGGTACGCCTGTAGAAGGGGGTGCGAGGTGGTGGGTTAGCGAAGGAAACAGCACGGGGAGGACGGTCTTGAGAGCGCCTCTGAGCCGCCTCCGTGTCAATGTCACTCTCCACCTCCTCAGCAACTTCCCGAATCTTCAACAAGGCGTTGTGGGTGCCTGGGATGTCGTCAGCGACGGCCTTCCTCTCCCACTCTTCTGGTTTGGAGACATCCAAGTGGATGGCTCTCAGGCGCCGCATCACCTTGGGTGCATATTTCAGCCCTCGGCGGTACGTAGAGAGCATCGACAGGTTGGTCATCTCCACGCAATTGGGGACTCTGCCGGCCAGGAAGTTGACGGAGGCCATGCGGGTCTCCAGTCGCGAGAAATACTCCGCCGCGGTCTCGTTCACCGCCTGCTTCAGGGCAATGGCTTCGCCGTGTGCGTTCTCCAGGTAGGCCTGCGTCAGAGAGCACACCGCCAGATCGCTGAAGAACACGTCCAGCTCCCCGTAGCGTTGGTGCCAAGCTTGCTCGGACCCAAAGGTCCCCGCCGCGCGCTCCAAGAACTTTCTCTGCTGGTCTTGAAGAGTGTACTCCTTGAAGCTCCAAAGAAGGCTTGACACACTCGCCTGGTACTCTGATACTGATGGCGTACAACTGGGAGTGGTCAGTGCTTCGATCACGATGGCCTCCTGGAATACCTTCCGCACCATGTGGGAGTAGTGCTCCAACTGCGTCAGGAGGCCCTCCTTGTCGGCCGATTTTGTGTCGGACGCGGAGCGGGGGAACCTGGTGACGCTCTTGACCAGCTTTAGTACCATCTCTTTGGTCTTGTGCTCCAGGCGGACCTCGTCTGGAGATGCTCGCAGGTTAGTGCCCTGCGGCAGACGGACGATGCCTGGAACAAAGGGGGTGGCGCTGGGAGAGAGCACGGGGTTCGCAGCGGCGGCAGAGTGAACGGGGTTCGCGGCAGCGGCAGAGTGAACGGGGTTTGCGGCAGCGGCAGAGTGAACGGGGTTTGCGGCGGCGGAATGGGGGAAACGGGCAGGAGGTGGTGGTCCCGGGGCATGCGCGGGCGGAGGCGCAGGCGCGGGATTTGTGGGGACTGCGGTCGGAGTGGGCGGTAATGTAGGGGCTGATGGTGGTGCGGGGAGTGGAAGAGGTGTATGGAAGGGCAGGGGTGTGGATGGTTGTGCGGCCACCACGCTCATGCTCCGGTACCAATCGGAGTTGCTGACCTCCGACCACGCGGCGAGCCCGTCCTGATCGAAGTTCTGCATCTCCGACTCCCGCGCAGTAGCAGGGATCCACTCCCATACTGGCTGCCCCATGCTGGTAGACCGCACATTGGCCGCGGCTGGGTCCCCCATTGCCATATCCATGACCTCGCGGTCGACCATGAGGACCCAGGTCTCCACACGAGGGTTGGTAAGGGGTAGGGGTGCATGGTGTAGCCGGCCCCCCATGCGCGCATATGCAGTCAGCGGCGCTCCCAGCAGGTGCATGATCCTGAACAAGATGGCGTCGCCCTGCACCCCAGCCCGGCGGCGTTCGTCCCATGGTAGGGAGACGGTTGCCGCGCCTCGCACCCCAGCTGACTGGTGCACCCACAATGACCCACCATCGTGGGTGACGAAGAGGGCTCTGACCTCTGGGTACTGAGGGTAGGAGGGCTCTGGTGCGGGATCGTCAGGGGGATCCTGAGGTGGATCACTAGGGGGGCCTGGTGGCGAGTCGCTTGGACTGGAGTCTCTGGGCTCTGAGTCGGGATTGCCACCGCCGTGCACCACCGTTTCCATCGACTGCCGCCGGCGGGCCACCATCATGTTATGGGGATTTGGCCGGCCCTGAGTGGGAGGTTCGGCGGGAGCGGTCTCAGCGGCGGTCTGAGGCACTGGAGGGGTTACGCTGGCGGCGGCGTCTGCTTCGTGTAGATGGTCCGCCGCCAGGCCCTGTGCGCTGCCCTGAGTGAGGGTCGCCTGGTGGGGAGGCTCCTGCCGATGCCGTCGCACCAGGCAGCGCGAGTCCTCTCGAGAGCACCGCGGAGATGTCCAGGGCCTGTACTGCTGCCAGGACTTCTCTGCGAATGTGTTCACTTCGGCTGCTCGCGTCCGAGTCGGAGCCGGACCTGTGGGCGGCCCTCCGCCTGCGCTCAGCCCGTGCCTGCGTGCTTCGGCTGCCTCTGGTCCCCGTGCTGGTGCGGCTGATGTCCGTACCGGAGTCGGGGTCAGAGTGATCAGGTGCGTGGCTTGGGCCTGGAAGATGTTTGCCATGTGTCGCAGGGCCCGAAGATGCCCTTCGGGAACGCCGACGCCGGCGAGTCTCTGAGGTTGTCGCCACCGCGGGAAGGTGACGCACCAAGAGCTGGGTACCGCCCAAGACATTCTGCTGAACTCCGCTGTCAAGGGGTACCTGCAGAGGGTCCGGCAGGGCCGCGGCGCCGATGCTGATGAAGTGCTGCAGCGATGAGGGATCCGCGCCTGAGTCATGAAGCGCGGAGGTGGCTGGTGCCAGCTGATGGGGCTGCTGTGGTCGATGTTGCGGCTGTTGTGGCGGCTGCGGTTGCTGTTGCTGCTGCTGCTGCTGCTGCTGCTGTTGCTGCTGTAGCTGCTGCTGCTGTAACTGCTGCTGCTGTAACTGCTGCTGCATCGGTTCCAGTGGCTGCTGTTGAAGCCACTGCTGTTGCTGCTGCTGGTACGCGAGCCACTGCTGCTGCTGTTGTAGCTGTTGTTGGAACGGTGTGGGATATGCGCCCACGGGGTGATGGGTTCCCAGTGTGAACGGCACTGGTGATACTCCCCCAGCGAGGGGCGCTGATTGGGGCAATACCCAATTGACGCCGTTCCATACAGCCTGTGCGGGGGTGCCATCCGGCATAGTATAAGGGCGGGGCACCGCTGTGTAGGGCATGGTGGTGCCTGGATGTGGAATGGGGTGAGCGGAAGCGTATGCGGTGGGCGATGGGAAGGTCATGGGAGAGAACAGAGTGTGGTGTAGCTGCTCTGCGCTGACACTCATGCTGGGAAATGCCTCTGATGTCTGCTGTGACATTCTGACTGCTGAGCTGGTTGAGTTCAAAGACTGGGTGTGGCAATAGCCACAGGTGAGCAAAAGTAGTGAGTGCTCGCCTTTTTTATTTAATCAGTCTCGTCCTCGTCGATGTCACTCGCTGGAGGCGAAGGAGCGGGACTTCCAGGTGGAGATGGGGGGACCCAAGGCCACTCTTCGATTCCTTGCACTGGATATGAACCAGGGAGCGCGGGGAAGACTGTTAGGTCTTGGGAGTTCGGGTAGCGGAAGAGAAGGTTTCCAATCTGAACCCACACCCAGTTGTGGTATCTTGGTGGGATAGCCAGCGTGACTATATCCAGGCGCTCAGTCGCTGTTCTCCTCTTCGTCGTCAGAGGAAGAGGGGGAAGGAGGACCGCTCCAAGGACCGCTCTGCCAGAAAGCGCCTGCTGGTGGGTAGGTAGGGTCTGGAGGGAATACCCACTTGATAGGTCCTTGCTTCCACCACGCTCTTCTGTATTCTTCTGGCGAAGGGGGTACTGCCATACACCGGCGAACTCAAAATTTGGCCAGGGCTCCGCGACACGATTTTTGAGTGCCTAGGCGCGCGGGCAAGAGTCAAGCAGCAGTGAAAAAGGAGGTGTCAGGTCCAATATGGGGGTCCAGTGAGGTCCCAGACGGTATCTGTACTCCGTAGGTCCCAAGAAAAGCCCCAGTCAGTGCGCTGCTGGAAGATACCAGGAGGTGCTGAAGGGCTGCCAGAAACGTCCCAGAACTGCTGAAAGCGCCTTTTGGTGGAGCTTTCCCCGCTGCTGATGGCCGTGAGGGCGGTATCAGGGGTTTCTAGGCTGTTCTATGGGGTCTAAAGAGGGGTTTTTCGGTGGTGGGGGCTACTGGGAGAGGTTTTGGGGTAGGCTGGAAACTGTCAAAAACGGCTATTTTTGGCTGTTTTGGGCGGTTTTTCGCCTTTTTGGGGCTCTGAAAGGTGAGCTATATCGTTTTCTTGGCTACTGTAGACCGGGGAAACCCTTTAGGGTGCTCCCTGACGGTCGTTTGTGGCCTGGGACGGACTTCGGGTTTAAGATCGGAAAACGAATGCTTGGGTTTCTGAGCCGGTTTGAGCCCCCAGTGTTAAGGGGCAAAAATATGAAGTTTTGGAGATGTTTTCCAGAGGATACGGCCGTTGTATACGAAAAAAAATGTACTTACGGAGGCTAAAATTGCGCACAGATAGCCGGAAGTACAGCTCTCCCCCTGTATCACAACGGAAGTTTCAAAAGGCCCGTGGGCGAGTTGCGCAGAGGCGAAATCGCAGCACGCTGATACCAAATGTGCCAGGGGCACGACGACAGATGCTCGGAGATATGTTTTTGATTGAACGTGCAAAGGTACACAATTCGGATTTTTATAATATACTGGATCAGGGCCAGATTGAGGTACAAACGATAATTCGGTTCCGAGTTCTGAAGGCTAAACACTTCTCAAGTGCTCTACTTATTCACTCGTCACTCAGGTTGCAGGGTCAACCACTCGAGAGCCGATGTCACACTTCGGCTCAACGTTCAGTTCCCGATCCGATCTCATTTCTAATTCCGATTCGTCATTCTCGATTCAGATGTTATGCCGACAGGCTGACACGATGACTGCCCCACAGTACTGTCATACTACTGTACTGTCATACTGCCATACTGTCATAGCGTCATACTGTCATACTGTCATAACCTTAATATCTGATATATTCGATTTCATTGTCTTTTCAACCCCGATGCGAATCTGACCATTCTTCGAGGGTCTGACTGGGTTCCACGATGACACCCCCCACAGTACTGTCATACTACTATATTGTCATACTGTCATACTGTCATAGTGTCATAGTGTCATACTGTCATACCCCGGACATCTGGTATTCATTCTCATCGTGATTTCAAGCCCAATTTCACTGTCATCGTGCCATTCCCAGATTACCCCCGATATAACACATACGGACGCATAGGCATATCGGCTCACGCTGTGCCTCCGGGCACAAATCATGTAAATCACACGGGACTTGCCAGCACATTCCGCAAGAGTCCTTGATGTATGCGAAATTGAGTTTGCCTCTGTGCTTGCCTTGTTTACACTTTTTACACTTGATGCCGACTCTGTCCTTCTCCATTGCTTCATCGCGGTCATATTCTTCACGATCTCTTCGAACCGTGTAGAAAAATATAGAACAGGCCGACGGATAACCATCCACCAAATCAACATTGTTTCCAAGTCTGGTGTGCCTTGCCCTACCCATATGCACCCAACGAAAAACGCATTTAGGGTTACCCAATATTCGATAAACAATAACATACTTTCACAAATTGATTCCTTACCTGAGAGAAACTTGTAATGTTTCTCTACCAACTGAAAATAAATCTGTGGTCGATACGGATCGTCATCCACATCCCACTCTGCCCAAGGGACGTCATCATTCGCCACCATGAGGCAGGTGTCCGTATCATTCTCGAACACATCGTGAATAGATTCTTGCTTGTCATACCAGTCAGGGTACTTCGCCCAGCCCACAAGGTACGTGAACATTTTCTTGGCCTCATCGATGACGTCGCGAATAAAGCCAAGCCGTTGACAAAAGTTCTTGAACTCAATCGGCGCCAGATACTTGCCTTTGCAAACGATCCCATAGTGCGCGTAGTGCTGCTTTCGCTCGGTATGATCTAGCAAACGCACTGCCTTCTTCGCCATATCCAAGGCGAAGAACATATATCGGACATCGAAGTGGAAACAATTCAAAGCGTCATATATGCATTCAAGATTGCACAGGGGTTGCATCTCCGTGGGGAGGTTCTTCAGGTTCAATGCTTCAAGACGCCATTCATAACCCAGGTCTAGATGCAGTAGCCTCAAACTCTGTCATCCCCGAATATATACATGATTATTTTCATACACACCATATTGCACAAACTAGCCAGCTAGTGCAAAAAAAGATAAATATGATAGTTACACGGTTCTGACAATCGTGCACGATTGTCAGAACCGTCCTATGGCAAGGAAGGAAATATTTTCATACAAGAGGCGGCAAATTAGGCGCACTTTTTGCGCATAAATCATCTCTTTTTTTTATCAACGCCTCTTGAGCGGATTTGTCTTGTAACAGGTCCAGCTCGTTCTCGATTGCCGCGGTTGTGACGTCCCTTAGGTCATTGGCATACCAAGCAGAGCTCTTGATGCTTTTCCCTTGCACTGGAAATTGTGATAACTGATCCAGCTCGTTCTTCGATGCCGTCGCTAGATTCAACAGCGTGATCCACTTGTCCGATATGTGGGAAGCCACTAGACTTTCATGCTCCTCCTTATTGACGGACGACCCGATAACGCTCTGCGCACCCGCTATAGATAAGTAAAATAACACGAATCAATCAGACAACGATACTAGTGCAATGAATGTTTACTTACCAAAATGACCTTAGGCGTTTCCGGTTTCAGAATGATAATCTTGGTGACTAGCCCTTCGAGAGGACCGATTCCTCTATTATCCCAGAACGCTGTACTATTTGAACGCACGAGCTGCTGCCAGGCGACCATTCGATGTTGCCCGTCGACAACAACTAGCTTCATTTTCAAGAATGTCTTTATAAGCCATTTTTTGTAGTCTGATGTCTGGCCCATATGCGTATGGGAATCGAAGACCGTCAGAAAATGCTCTTCCATTTTCTTCTTCCGGGCCTCGAAGTCATTCGCCGTCACGGAAGCAGGGTCACCTGTCACACCATAAAACCAAGTTCGGAGGCCACTGATTTCGATGCTCACCCTCGACAGTTATCCTAGGACACTTCTGACAATCGTGCACGATTGTCAGAACCGTATACACAGAACACGAGATATGAACCACACACGCTATGCAAGATATAGAGACTTACCATAGAATCTGGTTGCAAGCATCGAATCGTACTCTTCGTCAGTCCAGTAATCCTTATGCTTCCACCACAAAACCATGGTGGACTCGTTATAATTCCAGCGTTGCATTATAACGTTCTTCTGCTTTTCGATACCAGCATCAGATGTCATGCGAGTGAAAGAAAGCTCGGACCCGTCACCAACATCGGAAGGGTGTTGAAGCACACCAACAACACCAACATCAGGCATCTTGTTTTCCGCGGCACTCGCGCGCCACGTCCATTGGCCGATTATTTGCTGCACGTTCACACGACCTGGGATAGCTCTCTCTGTGTGAGGCCTCCGAGGGCGGGGGCTGTTCCACATAAGAGACTTGTTTGCGAGAACGTTTTGGTGCTGGCTCCACATTCTGCACCTCTTGTTCTGCGGTAGGTGCCTGAGCTAGCTTCCCCGACTTGGCTGCAAAACAAATTAAAAACAGCTTAGAAGTTGAAGCACATGACATGCTCCTAATCTTAGGGTGTTAGGGTGAACATACTCACTTCTCATTCTTGACAAAATGTTGGCTTTGTCATCTTGTCATTCGCGCTTCATATTCTCTTCGGCGAGTTTAGCAACTTCGTCACTACCCGTAATAGCTGTCTCTATTTGAAGTTTTAGCCCCTTTTTTTGCGCGGTGTTTGTAGGAATGTCAGCATATCGGGTAACCAAGTTTATCAGCTCTTTAACCCTTAAGCCGGTGGTTAGAATTCGAGGGTTTTCTATATGTGTTGTGATAATGGATTTTTGCGATGTATGCTTAGTCACTAAATGCCCGTTTGCTTTACCAATTATTGCATACCTATATTGCCAACTATTTGCGACACTACATGTCGATATATGTCGAATATATCCACTCTTATATGCGCACATGGTTAGAATGTTTTCGATTTTACAGGCACGATTTAATTTCATCGTCTTTGTTGACGACATCTGCTCGACATATTTTTGCACAATTTTGGAATTAAATCATCGACCTTGATGATACGTTCCAAGGATGATTCACTTGCACCGATGTGCGTTCATCTGCCTATCGTTTTCTGTGGATTTATGCAAAAAAAAACGCTAAAAATACATATATTTCACAATGTTTTCCATACTTAAGGAATGTTTTCCATACTTAAGGGACACGTGTGGTGATTTTTGCGATACTATGGGTCATATTCCATGATGATAGGCACCAATCACTTACATAATGATCGGGACATGGCCCATGATGCAACGCGTGCTTGTAGATGAGCCGTAGGTAAGTATAACGTTGCAGTTTAGGCGCGTTTTGTATGTTTTGCAAGATAAAATTACGCAAAAAACGTACAAATGTGCAACTGATTCGCGACAAATATGCGGGTACGTGCGATATATATTATGCATACGTGCCCCGCACAAGTACGTTACGCTTACATATGCACACAACGGTGTACGTGCAAATACCCGGTGCACAAATCATGCAAGGTATGCAACCGCAATTGCCCAAGCAACATATAATTTGCCATCGCTTCTGGGTCAGATCTGACCCAGATACCGGCTTAAGGGTTAACTTGTTGATTCCCTACGGTCACACGAATACGACGGACGGGAGACTCGCTAGCGAGCGCATCACTGGCTCCCGGAATGCCTGCACTTGTACCACCGGCAGAGACGTCGTGAGCATCGCTAACCGGAGCAGCCTGGGCAGCAGCCGGAGCAGCCTGGGCATCAGGCATCCAAGCAGGAGTAGCTTCAGCAGCATTCCCCTGTCCACCTGAAGAATGCATCGGTACCCGAGTAGGTCTAAGTCACTAAGTGATTGTCCAGGTGTTGTTTTGACTTTCGCGGTTTGTTTCATTACGAGCCGTGAAATTATGAAGTTTTCGGGGGGGGATACTATAGGAACAAGGAACAACATAACCGTACCTGATGCGCTTACCGCTTCCATGGATTCCGCCAGCTTGGCCGTTGGTTTCTTTTTACGCATTGACCTACTGGTAGCGGACATGTTTGAAAAAATGATTTTTTAATAAACTCTACAGGCTATATAGAAGTGATTAACGCGTACGCCGTACACCGAACTAGCATGCAAGATAGGTATGAGAATGCGACAACGTGTTGCGTGCAAGCTGCACGGTTCTGACAATCGTACACGATTGTCAGAACCGTTGGGGACCAAATTTTCACACATCTGCTATATTCATGTACACAGTGTAATTTCAGGTTGCGTATGGATGTTAGACTTATAATAAACTCTACAGGCTATATAGAAGTGATTAACGCGTACGCCGTACACCGAACTAGCATGCAAGATAGGTATGAGAATGCGACAACGTGTTGCGTGCAAGCTGCACGGTTCTGACAATCGTACACGATTGTCAGAATCGTTGGGGACCAAATTACACACATCTGCTATATTCATGTACACAGTGTAATTTCAGGTTGCGTATGCATGTCAGACTTCCAGATACATAATGCAAATAAGAATTGCAAATTGATTGCATCTCCCAGTGTTCGTGCCATACTGTAACATGTTTACGTTTGTATTCTAGCTAGGCAACTAGAGATCGAATTTGTCCGGAATTCCAGGATAATAATACAGTATTTTGCGAACTTCTGAGGATAGCAGAGATGGCTCGTGAAGGTATCCCACACTCGTAATGATCGGAATTTCGAATATCTCGGAGTACAGCCAAAGGAAATGCTTGCAGGGAGCAGGTCGGGTCCTCGCCATATCTCGAAAACACGGACACGAACAACGGTAGTCTCGTCCAAACTCCAAAAGGTATCCACGGCCATCAGAATCAGGGTGACAAACTCGGAAGTATACACGGTTGCACCACCAGGAACACATTTCCGGATTTGAGTCAGTGCAAGCTTATCGGTCTTAACCATGCCGTGGAGCTCCTTATAGAAATTCTCTATCTTCTTCGTCATGAAACCCTTGCCACTTGCTTTCACCTTAACACCGTTGCGAAGTCTCTCCTCCACGCCCATCTCCGAATTCACCAGATGTCCTCGAGCCTCTTCTGGGGTCACATCCTCATGGGCAACGCAAACACCAAGACGAGAACAGAGACGAGTCTCCTCACTTTCCAGGATCGTTGTGTCCGGTGCAACAAGAAGTTTGGGTACACGGTTCGCCCCCCTCGGGCAGTTCGAGGCATCGAAACGTGACAACAATACCATGGGTTTTGAACACACTTCCACGAGCAGAATATAATCCTCCGGATCGGGGGAGTGGTCCTCACTTCGCGAACTTGACCCTTTCGAAGAGGTACCGATTTTGCTGGAAAATAATAGGTCAAGCTTCCGGTGTACCCAATAGTCAGCTGCCCTTTCGCGATTGGGATGTCGTGACGAGAACCATTGGACTTCCGTCCATAGCATTTACCGTTAGTACCTGCCCGCATGACGTGAAGCAGCGAAGGTTGGAATTCCCCACCAGCTTCCGAGTAAACGCGAACTAAAGCACGCTCCGGACGTGCCGCCGAGGTAGGTGGTGCCGCCGAGGTAGGTCTTGCCGCCGAGGCAGGTGGAGCCGCCGAGGTAGGTCTTGCCGCCGAGGCTGTGCGCGTCTTCTTGGAGGCGACGCCTTCCGAGGGAAGTCCTGCAGGGCGTTTGCGCGAAACCCCCCCCATGGTTTACCTTATCTGGACGATGCGTGTCTGTCGCAGGGATGCCGCTCTGTGGAAGCCATCCTGTCGCGAATCTAATGGTATGGTCGCGATTTAAGTGCAACTGGGAGAGATACGTGCTTGACTGCCTACCCTGAGTTTTCCTAACGTAGCAAAGACCCGTTCCACGAAGTGTTTTAAAGATGAAGCTTGACGTCGGGAAATTCCCAGGGCTACTTTGGAATAGGCTCCCAAACTTTAGGTACGCGCCGAGATGTTCTGATCGCAAGTTGGGTATTGGAAGTGCGAGGCGTCTTTTGTGGCCGAGGGGAAACATCATCGACGCACGCAAATGCCAAAGAATTGTCTTCGGTCTGATTAGAATCTGCAGAATCATAACCTGTGAGGGCCCAACCTGCATCGATATTATCGTTCTGACTGAGCCAAGGACCGTCGAAAACGGCGTGATAGCCGTTTCGTCCACGACGAACCAAAAGGTATTTGAATTTGTAAAATGAAGATATTCGCGATATCACTTATCGCTGAGAGGCGTTCGGGAACACCAAAGTCAACGTAAACCCAAAGTATGGGAAAAGAACGGTCGCGGCCTTTCCGCTTTCTCTATAAAGTGGTATTTGAAACTCTGCAAAGGTGTAAGTAGTAACCTGGTAGTCAGGAAGTCGCGGCCGACGCGAACACCAACCCGTTGTATATTCATCGCCAAATTATAATTATAATTATGGGATAAGTCTAGATTGGGTGTAGACATTTCATTATAATTGAGATTGGGTGTAGGCACTTCATTTTAATCTAGATAGGGTGTAGGCACTTCATTTTAAACTAGATAGGGTGTAGGCACTTAATTTTAATCCAGATTGGGTGTAGACATTTCATTTAATCCAGATTGGGTGTAGGCACTTCATTTTAATCTAGATTGGGTGTAGACATTTCATTTTAATCTAGATTGGGCGTAGACTTCATTTTAACATACCTTGATGCCTGGGGGGCATTACATTTTACATTAATAATATTGCATGTGAAAATTATTATGTAAATCTGACCTTAGGTAGACGAAAGGGCTTGTTAGATATATAGCTACGGGTATATATTTGGCTGTAGTCAGAATGACTTTCACTTTCGGTGTTTTGGCTAAGCGTAAGTAAACATAATCAAGTCTCGGCTTTAGCCGGAAACCCTAAACCTGTGACACCCGTACTGTACTGAGTACTAGTGCAGATACAGGAAGTGACACACGGCGTGTCACATCCACCACACCACCCTGTACTATTACGGAGGAAAAGTTAGGGTGGAGCAGGGTTGTTGTTGCAGAAAAACACACCATCTCAAGCGGTGGAAACAATTTCTAGCGGGGACCTGTGCTCTTGGCCAGGGCGGTCCCAATTTCTAGCTAGCACTGCACACAGAAGGCACCTTGGCCTTGAAGCTGGTCTAGCAGCAGGGCTACTAGCAGCTACAAAGCAACTCTAGCCACTTTGAAAGTGGTCCACAAGGTAGAGTTCACTGAAGGTGTCGCTGTTGTAGTTGTCAATCTTAAAGTCCAGATTGAAGATGTCAAAAGTGTCAGAGTCCAGAAAACCGATAAAGCCTACTGAACACTACTGGGTGGGAAGGATGTCATGACCAGGTCGTGGCATCGTGACCCGAAATCGCGACGTCACATCGTCAAGGCGTGACGCAAGCGTCGTCGCTTTCGTTTCGCCGGCGATTTCTGGCGAAATCGTACCTGCTCGCTTCCAAGATTCGATCTTGCCTCGACTTCTGTTGATAACGCATAACCCTCTGAAACTCGACACTCTGTGCTACACATCGATTGGGGCATGCCCGCTGCGCTGCGGGTATGCCCCAAGTACGTATGCCCCAACGCTTGAAAATAAAAAAATGACTTTTTCGCGCATGTCTGCCTATTACCTCTTTCTCGTGAAAATGCCTAGCGTTTCCCGTGACCCAGCTGAGTCTGCCGAAAGGTATATCGCAAAAGTCGAAAACCGCATCCGTGACGGCGTAGATGCCGACGGCTGCTGGCTTGTGGACCACTGCGTGGCCTGTAAGTTCGACCCCATCTTAAGGAGAAAAGAAAGCCTGCGCTGTCGCAAAAAACATGATGGGCCCAACTGGTACACCAGCGTCTTCCCCGCTAACGGTCGTTGCTTGGTGGAGTACTGCGTGGATAAGACCCAGCATCTTGCCTGGTACGCTTCCTAACCCTTCTCCGATAATCTTCCTGCACACAGCATGCACGCTTATCGCGCGTTTTTTTATGGCAGGATCAAGTCGCGCGATGAAGACACCGGGCTCTACACCGTTCAGGACGCCACCCCCTCATACGCGTTCCATGAACGCGTTACTCTGGAGTGCCATTTCTCCCAGGGGAAGGGCACCTTCCTCGTTCACTGCGGCAGCAGATTGGACGAGGAAGGCTTCAAGCGCATCGAGGAGGTTACTGGGTTTTCCCTCCTTCGATTCCAACCAAGGTGGTACACCCAGCCGCTGGTAAGCTTCTTTCACCAACGCGTGACCCTTATCTTTCCCCCCGACCCCGAACTTTATCCATTTAGAGATTCCCCTCTTGTCTTTTGCAGCTGCAGGCCCTCCTCCTCGGGACGCTGGCGCATCCGCAGTGCCAGCCTCCACCAAACGTTCGCATGATGAAGGTTCGCCCTTTTCTCCTTATGTCTCATACCTGACGTATGCCCCATGCCCTACTGCAGACCGGTTCTTTATTTATCTAGACATCGTTCACCGATTCTCCTCTTGTCTTCTGCAGGTGCAGGCCCTCCTCGGGATGCTGGCGCATCCGCGGTGCCAGCATGGGGCAGGAAGAAACCTCGGGCTTCGCATGTTGCAGGTTCGCCCTCTTCTCCGTATGTCTCAAACCTGACGCATGCCCCATGCACCACTCCTGACCGTATGCCCCATGTATGCCCATGCCCCATGCCCCACCGCACACCGTATGCCCCATGCACCCATGCCACATGCCCCATGCCCCTGCCCCATGCCCCACTGCACACCGTATGCCCCATGCCCCATGCCCCATGCCCCAGCACACCGTATGCCCCATGCCTCATGCCCCATGCCCCATGCCCCATGCTACCCATGCCCCATGCGCCCCACACACCGTATGCCCCATGCCCCCATGCCCATGCCCCTTGCACACCGTATGCCCCACGCCCCATGCCCCATGCCCCACGCCCCATGCCCCATGCCCCATGCCCCATGCATGCCCCATGCCCCCCCATGCCCCACTTTGCACACCGTATGCCCCATGCCCCATGCCCCATGCCCACTGCACACCGTATGCCCCATGCCCCATGCCCATGCCCCATGCCGCACACCGTATGCCCCACGCCCATGCCTCATGCCCCATGCCCCATGCCCCCATGCCCCATGCCCATGCCCCATGCTTATGCACACCGTATGCCCCATGCTGCACACCATATGCCCCATGCGCACACCGTATGCTGCACACCATGCCCCATGCCCCATGCTCCATGCCCCACGCACACCGTATGCCCCACCCATGCCTGCACACCGTATGCCCCATGCATGCCCCATGCCCCATACTTTGCTTTGCGTTTGTACTGGCTATACAGCATTTGCAGGTGCTTTGCAACCTGCCACCCCGAAAATCTTAACCCCTCTTCCGGTAAGTCGATGTTGCCATTATGTTGTTGCCCGCCTTCTTTTGAATAACTCTCGTGTCCGTGGTCCAATTCGAACTTTAAAGATACCGCCGGAGACGTCTCGGCGAGGCGCATCGCGCTGCACCGTACATAATATATTGTTGTAAACATGCAGCCCCGCGCACGCAAAATGGCCCGCTCAGGCCCCAGAAACGGCCATTTTGGCCCCCGGCGAGCACCCAAATTAAAATTTCTCATCATTTCTTCCACTAAGTAGTTCGTGATGGTCCTTGAAAGGTCCCACAAAGTTCAAACGCGCGATTCGGATACCTAACTGAAATCCTATAGCCCCGCGCACGCAAAATGGCCTGCTCAGGCCCCAGAAACGGCCATTTTGGCCCCCAGCGAGCACCCCAAACAAAAATTTCTCATCATTTCTTCCACTAAGTGAGCCGTGATGGTCCTTGGAAGGTCCCACGAAGTTCAAACACGCGATTCGGACACCGACGGGAAATCCTCGAGAGATTTCCGCATCGTCGGGAACGTACTGTGGCGTGTAGCCGCGGGACGGTACCAGTTGGTCCTCGGCGAAGACTCTCCTTTGCGAGAGGTGGTCTTCAGGGATGCCCACGACTCCACCACTGCAGGTCACACTGGCCGGGAAAAGACGCTGGAAAGAGTTCTACGCAGGTTCTGGTGGAAAAATGCCTCCGAAGACGTGGCAGGATGGGTGGCCTCATGCCCTACGTGTCAAGCGGTTCGTCCCCGGGCATCCTACCCCGATGGATTGTTGAATCCACACGCTATTCCTCAGCGTAACTGGCAAGATGTGAGCGTGGACTTCGTTACAGGGTTACCGCTCACCGCCCAGGGGAATGACGCCTTCGTCACCTTTACGTGTAAGCTGAGCAAAATGGTACACCTTGTGCCCATGACGAACTTTGGGGACAGCTCTGCACAGACGGTAGCCCGCATCTACTTCGACGTGGTATGCGTGGAGGCAGCATGGAGCCCCCATGAAGATTGTATGTGACCGTGACCCCAGGTTCCAAGACTCGTTCTGGCGTGAGCTAATGAGACTTATGGGGGTGCGGGTAGCTTCTACCACTCCGTACAACCCTCGTTCAGACGGGCAAGCGGAGCACACCAACAGGGTGGTCGAGGACATGTTGCGATCGTTCGTGGGTGCCAATCCGGATGACTGGGACCTCTACATGACAAATGTGGAGTTTGCTATCAACGACTCGCGCAGTGACGTCACAGGATTCACTCCCTTTGAGCTATGCTACGGGGTGTCTCCGATGTCTCAGCTGGACCTGTTCCTGGAAGCTGCGACTCTCCCTGGCTCTGCGCGACGAAAAGGGGGGGTGGGTACCGCCCATGAGATGGCTGTGAAGTTTTCGTCGCAGTTGCGGGACGCGCGTGGCCGCCTTGAGTTGGCTCAGCAGCGCCAGCGGGAGCAGTTCGACCGGCGTCACAAGCAGCATAGGTACGCAGTGGGGGATCTGGTATGGATCGAGGCTCGTCACCTGACGGAGAAGGTGATGGACCGTGCGCTGTGCCGGAAGCTCGGCAAGCGTTGGCACGGACCTGTAACTGTCGTGGAGTGCTTCTACAGCGATTTGCAGGCGGAGCTGGCGGAGGCGGACCGCGGGGTACCGGTGGCTTATCGGTTGGCTCTACCACCGCATTGGCGCATTCACGACGTGTTTGCACAGCACCGCCTGAAGCCATACGTTTCCGGCATGGATGAGTTTGCATCTCGAGCACAACTGCCTGTACCTGACCCGGTAATGGTAGATGGGCAAGCGGAAGCTCACGTGGACAAAATTCTGGCGTATCGTGTACGCGTGCACACCACCGAGGATTTCTGTTAATAAAGTGTTAAAAAGTGTTAATTAAGTGTTAAAAAGTGTTAACGGGTAGGAACTGTTAATAGTGGTGGTATAAATCCCGATGGTAAATAATGATTGGCTTGGGAAAAAGTTAAGGAATTATATAATTCATGTTAACAGAATGTTAACAGAATGTTAACACAATTTTAACAGAATGTTAACACTTAATCGGAGGGGTGCCGGAGGGAGTTGAAATAGGCCCCCCTCGCGAGATCGTTACACATGTAAGGAATATTAACAGAAAATTAACACTTTTAATAGGAATCATACACGTGGCACTCGGATTAACAGTTTTACCGGATACTAACACTTGGCTGACTGTAAACGGTCATAAATTAACAGATTTGACCGGATCGTCCACGTGTCATGACTATTAACACTAGCACCACTAGATATTAACAGAAATTCCAGAATGTTCCACGTGGCATGTCTATTTACACTAGCACCACTAGCTATTAACAGAAATTCCAGATTGTTCCACGTGGCATGTCTATTAACACTAGCACCACTAGCTATTAACAGAAATTCCAGATTGTTCCACGTGGCATGTCTATTAACACTAGCACAACTAGCTATTAACAGAAATTCCAGATTGTTCCACGTGGCATGCTAAGAGGGACTGCCGATGCTACTAAAAGTACCACTGGAACAGATTCGTTCCATGTGGCAAGCAGGCATTCGCTAGCTACACAGAGCAATTGGACGGAGCTGATGAAGCTGCGCTGGCGTTCGGTGTCCTCCTTCGATTGCTGCGCGGAGCTCATGAGGTAGCTTGCGCTATTGCTTCTTGCAACGTACCGCTTTCATCCCCGGCCATAGGTAAGTGGCGTGTAGAGGTACGCGGTTTCCAGGTGGGCGATGGATAATGACCTTGGTTTCGAGACGGCTTACCGGTAGGAGAAGTGTACGTTTTTCTGCCTCGTTGCACACATACACGCCCCGGCTGTTCATGGTAAGGTCCTCAACAGTGGGGTAGGCGGTCACCATAGCCAGGCGGCACACGGTGTCGTTGGCGGCGGAGTTCTCGGCGGAACGCTTCAGGAAGATCAAGTAGTAAGCCTCCACGGTGCCGTACTCAAAAGCGTCGGCCGCGCATGTACTCAAAGCCACGTTGAAGGAGATACGCGTTTTTGCCCGGGTGTAAACCCGGGATGTGAAGTCCTCATCGCCTCTTCGCATGCGCGAGAATCGAAGGACGTCCATGGCTGCATCCAGGGAAGGGCTTGCATGATCGCTAAAAAGGGATCGGACGCACCCCACGAGTTCCCGGTGCAGACGACCCCCTCCTCGTTTGCCAACGCAGCGGTTGGTACACCGTCGCGGACGAGATAGTGGCCGGTGTCAAGGAGATGGCACACCTTGGAGGAATCGTCAGCCCGGGTGGTCCCAGAATCATGGTATTCGCCGCCCTTGGCCATGGCCATCTCCGTGAGCATGTCCGGAAGGAAGCGGATCCCTTCGTAGCTCCACGCCATGTCGTCCACCGCCTCTTTCGTGAGATACGCGTTCGCTATGCACGTGTCGATCGCCTTACCTCCGACCGGGGCTGGCACCACCCCCTTGCTGTCGCCCAGGAGACGCTCGACCCAGAGCTCGTTGGTGCTGCTCACCACGCCGGTTTCCTCCTCTTGCTTGCACAAGTGAACGACCGCCATGCGCAGATTCAACGTCAACATGTTCATGGGGCATTGCTGTTCCACAATCACCGCAAAGGCCCACAGCTCTTTCCCGGCCTCCTTCCGGGGCTCCGCACGGGACTGGAGGTCCCCACACAATCCTATTGCAGGCCCTCTCATAAAGTAGAGCACCGCCCGCCGCAAAGTCCACCAAGCCTTGTCCAACTCCGGATTCAAGTTCTTCAGAACATCCATGAACACCATCGGACTGAAAATCAAGATAAAGTTCAGCATGTCCTCCATGGTGTAGTTCCCTGCAACAGCGAGCCTTTTACAGATCTTAGGCAACCGGTGCATCCTCCCCGCGTATGAAATGACACCAACCGGAGATGACCGCGAAGGGTCTGAAAAACCGTGTATCTTTAAGAGGAAGATGGGAAGATAATGAAAGAGAGTCTAGTGTGTGGCATCTCGGACTTTCACCGAGAACCTCCAAAGTAACCGATAGGTTTGGCGCTCTAGAAGTTGAGCTAATGCCACTAGAAACTATCAAACTGAAAAAACTGTAGCCTACATCGTAGGGTTGCGAAGTGAGAACCCATTTTCCCGATAAATTACTCAAACCATACGAATAGAAGCCACATCATTCGTATGGTTTGAGTAATTTATCGGGAAAATGGGTTCTCACTTCGCAACCCTACGATGTAGGCTACAGTTTTTTCAGTTTGATAGTTTCTAGTGGCATTAGCTCAACTTCTAGAGCGCCAAACCTATCGGTTACTTTGGAGGTTCTCGGTGAAAGTCCGAGATGCCACACACTAGACTCTCTTTCACTATCTTCCCATCTTCCTCTTGAAGATACACGGTTTTTCAGACCCTTCGCGGTCAGACACCAACAAACTAACAACAGTGCATACATATGTACCTGGTTGTAGTAGCATTCATCCCTACGGTTAGTAGGTGTGGCCATTCCCTGCCGGTGCACACAAACATGGTTGCACGCGGACCGGGGGAATAAGGTTGGCGCATCTGCCACGCCCGTTCCTACTAAACAAGGCACATGCAAGGTGATGGGTGTCGGTATCCGTGGTTAGATCCGGGTGCTCACCCGCGTATTGCACGAAGTCTTGGTACTCCCGGTGCATGTCATGCGGCGCGGTCAGTCCCTTTCCGTTGGCCTGCAACTGCTTCAGTTGCATGGGTGAGAAATAGCACGTGTTTGGGCAATTGTTCACCTTGTTTCGCAGCATTTTCAGGAACTTCTTGATGACGCCGTAACACATCATGTGCATGAACGGCAGCACGTACCCGTAGATGGGGTCAAAGTAGTCCAGCTGCTCTAACGGCCCGGCTGCATATCGGCCGGTCCGCATCGGATCCACACCATCCTCCGCGGTCAGCCTCACCAGTTCCTTGTGGTCCTCCTTGGTTAACCACACACTCGGATCATTGGCATACAACACCTCCCCTTCGTCCAAGTATGTCTGCGAGATGGGGTTCGCATAGCCCAAGCAGTACATGCCATTTCCGTTAGGGCCCTTAGTGGCCTCCCAGATGCTTTTGAAGTCGTTGCGCCTTGCCGCCACGGGAGCGAACTTCCCCAAGTCGTTACGCGCAATCGTATCGCAGTAGCATAACATCAGGAACACGCTGAACTGTTCATGCCACACCTGGAAGTACCCGTCATACACCCTGAAAGGGGTTTGGTCAGCATCGGCATGGCCCTTACTCAGTTGTTTCAGCTCTTCCATCATGGGTTCTAGCAACACGTCGACGTCCTTCCAGTGTTGACGTGGGCCAGGGGCAATCGAGATCACACCGCAGTGCTTCATCTTCACACGTTCCTGCGGATACCCTCCATTGCACACGCAGTCAAGCGCAATAGCCTATGATCTCTTCAAGCCGCGCTGGAGCGTCACACCTCCGTGCGCACACACTCGTGTAGATGTTCACCGCGGGTTGGGCTTTACGCACTACCTACCTTGGGAGGAAGGTCCGCACTTCGCAACGCGCCGAACCGCGTGGACCAATTCCTGCGATGGCAACGCGCTAGTCAGTTGCGGTCCTTTCAGCCATCTCGCATCGCCCATCGGCAACGTTCGTATACGATCAGCCGCGGCACTCGTCCGTTACAAGGAGTAAGGACATCGGCACGGGTCGCACTGTTTGTCATGCTTCTTTGCTTGCCCGTCGTCCTCTCCATATTCGATGCCCATCCCAGTTCGTAATACCCCTGGTTTCTCCTGGTTCCCGCTCGGCGTCTCACGCAGTAGTCTGCCACCGACGCTAGGGTAGGTGCTCGTTTACTCGTAGCCCGTGCGGGCTGCTCATGACACAAGCGTTTTCGGGAGCTCTGGCCGTGGGACTCGCACGCTGCTTAGCAAAGTCGTAGTCCATCATCCAGCGCCGCACCAGCCGCTTCACGGTGAAATAGAAGTAGTACTCCTTGGGACGATACTCCTCCCCGCGCGCCGTTTTAACAACGTCGTACCTCTCCTCCGTGCACCACTCCGTGGGCTCGCCATCCGCCCCACGCTTCGTGGGCACGCCGCATACCTCTTGCACCCTCTTCCCCAGCTTTCCCTCCCCGTTTTGCCATGCGAAATTGCGGTGGAACTTGGGACACACGTGTATCGCATAGTCCCATACGCTCTCCGCACCGAGCGCCCGTCTCATGTGCCATAGCGATCCCGGCAGGTTGCAAGTATTGCCGCCCAGGAGCATCTTCAGGACTTTCAGGAAGGTGTCGAAATGGTCATCAGTCCACCTCTGTCGCCTTTTCATATCCATGAAGTACCATACGGCCTCCTGCACGGTCACCCCGTTCGGACTCGCCTTCCCGTGCGTGACCAGCGGTTGCGACTGCTTTCCTGCTGCTAGGTTTGGCACGTCCGTCACACACAACGTGATCGCGGGGTCGGGCTCAGGCTGCAGGGCCAGCACAATGCCCTGCACGGACTCCGTCGCGATACTGACTTCGGTATTCATTTCCACCAGCACTGCCAACTCCTGCTTACAATGGCAGTCACACCACCAGCGCTCCCCGTCATATTACTACGCTCTATCTCGCTCACGCATCGTTAGTGGGTTACAGGGGAAACATTTTGGTGCCAGTATGGGCAGGGCGGGCTGCATACCTCAAACAAGAAGTCTGGCAGATCAAGCATATCCTCTGTAGGCGTATTCATTTCTTCGTCCGCCACAAGGTGGGTCTTTTCCAGAGCTTCTACGACATCTTCCACAACGATGTCCTGGTTCTCCTTCGCCTCCTCCCAGTATTCCTTCTCAGCCGGGGAGGGCACCGATCCGCAGAACATTTCCCCAAATGCCATCAGGCCGGACATCAGCGTGCACTCCGGCAGCTGCTGCAGTGGGCAATTGAGATCCGCCGCCAACAGGTCCCTCATGTCGTGGTTAACCTGGTTACCGTTTGTCCCAGCGCCACCTACCAAGTTGCCGCTACGCCACCGATCAGTACGGCTTCTGGTGTCCGGTTCCTCCATCACCACGTCCTGCCCTTCATCACAACTGAGGAGGACGTCAGACGATCCAGTCTCCCCGTAGGGTGCCGGCGCACCGCACACCCTGTTCCTGGCATCGCGCGCCACTCCAAGGCGGCGCATGCGTGCGAGAAGCACGTCTGACCTCCGTTCTGCCTCTTTGTGCCATTTCGCCGCCGTCTTCGTTGGCATCTGCAAGTCTTCTAAGGTGAAGACGGAACGGATGCTCCGCCGCTCTAACACGATGTCCGACGTGCTGTATGCTTGGCGCGCCAAGTCTAGTAGGCGTTGGTCGGACACGTGACTGCTGTCCCAAGGGGTGGAAGGGGCGCTCGCTTCACCAGCAGCAGGTTGGGTGGCTGCTTGTCGGGGGGCTTCAGCAGTACCAGGGCGTCCGCCATCCTCGGGTGGCATTGCCTCCCGCCGGGGCTTGATGCGCCCTCTGTCGTCAATTGTGTACCCGAGGTCCGGCAGACGACCTGCGAGCCGATTGACCAGGTCGCGCTTCGCCATAGCTTGGTCCTTACCACGGGCAGATCGCGGAATCCAGCCATTATCCGCACCAAACGTTGAAACCGTCGGGCGTTCGCTTGCACCCATGGCCTTCAAGCGATCCTGAATCACAGCGTCGTCGGGGAAGGAGAGTCCCTGAAAAATAGAGCAATGGAAGAAGGAGGGTGTTGGATACGAAAATCAAGGCATCAACATGCACCGCAAGTCCATGTGCCGTGCGTGCGCTGGCCACTCCGTTGATTCATGCATTGCACACATGCTGGCAGGGTGCGTGCGCGCCGTATGATGGCATTATACACATGCAACATGCAACAGGTGCCGTGACGCAGGTGCACGAGGTGCCAGCACCGCTCTCAGCACCAGTGTTCACGGCTTAAGACGGAGTCCCATACCATATCGCAATTACAATATACCCGGTGTTACGGTGATTGACCCGAAGCAGCTTTCGGCATGGTTCATCACATCCACAAATAAACAGGTATAAGTTTGTTGGCTGTACCATCGGCGCGCATTCCACTAGGTACTAACTACAGTACTACTGCCTACACACTGTATACAACATGCCGTCTCAGCTTGCTTTAAGAGGTGCGCAGATCTGCCGCGCCGCATCTCTTCGGACTTCCGCGGCACATGTCTTCGTTTCGGGTGAAGGTTCAAATTCGCACATCGTCGGCTGCACGCCTGCGAAGGAAAGCGTGGGGCACATCTTGTATCAGCCCCCCACCCACTCTCACCCTAAAACACCTGTAGGCCGACTTGATTCGAGGAATTGCCAACACACTAATAAAGAGAGTGAGTCACGCACCTGGTTGCAGTCCGCGGCTGTCGTCGTTGGCCGCTCGAAGCAGCCTCGGCCGGCAGGTCGAGGCGCAAGGCATCCGGGACCGTGGAACGCTTCTTTAGCAGCTCCGGCAGCTTGTCCATAGGCAACGCTTCTCCGGTAGAGGTGATGTACACGAGCCCCTCCTCGGAAACGTGCACATTCGGCACGGTGCGCACGTGCATCTTGGCAAGCTGATTCTTGTTCTCAGGGCGAGAGTAAAACTCGGCATGGAAGGGAGCGAACTCCATGTACACCGCGGCTACTTTTACGGGGAGGTGGCTGCCATCATCGTGCCCCGCCACCATGAAGTAGTAATCATGGTCGCTTGACCATTCGTCGTTGGTGAGGGCATGCACTGATCGGCCAATTGAGCCGGAGAGGACCCCGCCCGCGTGCTCCATTTCGAACATTGCTCCGTACACGTTGTCCGCCCACGCGATCCCTTTACACTTCCCGTCCAAGGACTTCTTCATCTCCTTGGTCCACTTCGTTACATCAGCATCTTTGGGGAGGTCCTTAACACGGTTCTTCTTAGCGCGTTCGAGGGCCTTCAGCCGTATGTTCTCAATCAGCTCGGGCATGCCTTGCCCGGACACCTGCACCTGGCGACTGTCGGCTGGAGGGGCGCTGGCTGTGCGTGTGGCCCCTGCAGAAGACGCCGTCCGCGCCTTGCTCTGTCGCGGAGGGACTGTAGGGGGGGCGTTGCGCTTTGTACTGATTGCCTGCTGGAGGAGGGACATGGCAGCGTTGGCCGCCACCCGTTTCTTCAAGGCAGCCGTGAGCGCCGAGTTCATCGGTTTCTCCAGCACCGGTGGCAAGTGCTTGTAAGCGCCGAATGTGTAAGGCTGCGGCAATGTTTCCAGCACGTTCTTGTAAGTAATTGCTTGGAGCTTGCCATCCGCGGCCAGACGTTGCATGTGCTCCAGAAGACGCTCGTCGGATACTTCGTTCAGCAATTTCAGCCCTGCTGCCGGCGTGGAGTCGGCCGCGCTCAGGGCGTTTATTTGCGACTGTCTTGCCGCTTCGAGCATAGGTTTCATCCTGTCTTGGTTCCTCTGCATCGTGACTCTCCTGCTGCGCTCAAACTCTGGGGTCTGTACAGGTGATGGGTTGTTAGCGGGGGCCTGTGGGCCACTGTCGGAAGGCTTCTCTTGGAAAACCGCCGGACCGTGGCTCAGCGGGGACACCGCGGGTTCCGCGGGAGGGGCAGATTGCAGGCAGTCCCGTGCAAGGACACCCTGCTTTTCTGCTTCAACGGCGCGCTGCGGCTGTTGCTGGACCCCTTCGTTGGCGGTCGGTTGCCAGGATTGCACGGTGGACGCGGCCTGCACCAAGCTGGGAATCGAGGGAGGTTCTTGGGGTGGGAATGCCAGATCAACGGTGGCAATCTGTGGGGGCGCCCTGGCTGGAGGGGGCGGCAATAGCGTACTCGCCGGCGCCTGGGCCAACGTCCCGGTTTCCGCTGGCCACAGCAGCGTCAACAGGTCTGCGACGTGCTGCATCCACGGGTACTCGGGATTGACATTGGCCTGGTACCGGGGGGCTGGTGACACATGTACCGTCCGGGAAACCGTGTCCACCATGAACCATGGACAGTGTGCACGAAGTTCCTGTGTGACATTTCCGATAAACACCGCCGGCCTTGCTGGCCCTGTTGGACGTGGGGCCGCGGCCTGCACGGCTTCAGACGGGGCAGTGCTCGGTGGCGCTAGGGCTCGCACAGCAGTAGGTGGGGGCGCGTCGTTCGTGACATGAACTAGGGCTGTACTCCGTGACGCCGGGGCTGGCGCTGTTGGAGGAGGGGGCGGTTCGCTATTGACGGGCAGGTTCGGGGCGGTCCCCTGACATGCCTTCTTCCACAATTCGGGGAACCGGGCCTTGATAGCAGCGATCTCCTTCTCGGTAGGGAACGCGAGGGTGGTATGCCCCAACTGACTGTTCTTGGTTTGCACGAAGCGGTAGACGGTTGTCAGGTGCTGTAAAATCTTGGGTTCGCACTTTTCACATGGGGACGCCGGGTCGGGGGAATCCGCGATGCACTTGCCCTGGGATGAGCAGTGCCTAACCCAGGTTAGGACGTTATGATTTTTCAGGTTTTGTTTCAGCCATATCTCTAGCTGCGCGATCACCTGCTCCTTCGCCTCGTTCTTCCCCTGGCTTTCTGGCATGGTCCTCAAAACGTGGAACCCAGATGCGTTCGCGTATATGGTATCGCGTAAGACCGTGTAGTTGGCCGCCTGCCACTCGGGGCATTTGCCGTTATGGGCAAACGCGCCGGTGGCCAAAACGAGCCCAGTCGGTACTTGCTTGATGGCCTGCCTATAATTCTCCAGAAGACCGACGGGGAGATTTGTTGCGCCTAAGGAAACGGTTGAATGCCAAAACTCATGACTTTTCCGTTTGCGTTTCTGTATACAAAACCCGGCCCCCGCCCCCTCTACCGCCGATACTTCGCTTGAGCGTGCCCCATCGTCGAGCTCTAGGTGATTTCACGGAAAGGAGTGAGCGCCGATTGTAAACGGCGGTTGCATTCAAAGCACGCGGACGTGCTACACGGTCCGCGCGTGAGCAGAGTGATATTACGATGCGCGCAAGACATCAATCGCTCCCGGAACATCATCGAGTAGGCAGCACACGGCCTTCAGGCAAATGGAGATCAATATTATTCATATAAAAGTGTTTGGTTAGAGCTAGATAGGTAACCACTGATGAGGGGTTGGCAGAGGAGTTGTCCGCTATATCCGGCACGCCACAATGGTAGACTGTAACTACTATGCTTCTATGAGATCCATACTCCGCCGTCCAGCGCAGGGCGGAGGGCCTTCCACGTACACTCTGGCCTGTGGCTTCTCCAATGAGCACGCTGGCAGATAGGGCCACAGTACGCTACACGGCGGCACGGGCACCTCTTCCGATTAGCAGGCAGCTGGCCGCACGTGGCACAGCATGAAGGACGAGACGACCATTCCCCGCGTGCCCAGAGCCAGGAATAACTAACCCACTGAGCTTTCGCCAGCGCCTTACACTCCCGGTGGTGGGTAGATTCCCAGTGTGCTCTCTGACACTCCTCGCCGCAATACACCGCGGAGAGACACTTGCTGCACCTGTACAACTTCCGTCCGCCGACAACAGCCCGCCGGTCCGCCCCACATTGCGCACAGGGATCCCGTTTCTTTCCGTTGCGCGATGCCACAGCAGGCTGTGAACACTTTTCCTCCATGTGCAGTATCGTGCGCCAACACTTGTGCGCGCGCGATTGCGCGTCCGCCCTCGATCCAAGCCCAACATCCGCACGAAACATCGCATACCGGTAGTACCACGGATACATTCCTCCGTGCGCGTTTTCCGAGCGCACGCTCGACAGTCGAAATGTCACCAACGGTGCAAACTGCGAAACATTGCATCCCGTGCTTACCATTACCGGTTCGAACGGGTTCCCCGAGGTATCCGACAACACGAGGATCTCCCCCGCACCTTCCAAACCATCCCCCCCTGGAAGACACCCCACGAACTCCATGACAGTAACCGAAGGGAAATGACCGGTTTTCCAACTTTTGCGCGACCACCGAGGGTACAACACACCGCACACAATGATGTTTCCATATCTCTCACCCTGCATGCGCCAATCGTGTACAAACCGGAATATCGTGCGCACCGTGGTCAGCACAAGGGCCAGGAACAACCCTTGCCGACATGGGAGGAGCCCCTCGCAAGAACACACCGTGCCCACACGCGGTCCCAACATAAGGCGCGCGGCGTTATCAGGTCCCAACCTAGGCGGGACGTTCAACAGGTACCTCTCCGCAGTTTCTAGGGCTGCGTTTTGTGTGCGCAGAAGCCCCCATCTGTTAATTGGCATCCCACGTGTGTCCAACCACGTGTGTCCGTTGTCCAACCACGTGTGTCCGTGAAACAGGAGTGTCATGTGCTTCCCCACCGCGCGACGTGCAAGGCGCATTCGGCGGATTCTGACGAACGTTCGGCCGACTCGCTGCAAGTATGTTGTAATATCAACCCAAAGGCGTGTGTCGTCCGAATTGGATGCAATCGCGGAGATCATGCACAGATCCTACATCACACCCCAGCGCGAGCGGGTAAATTCAATGCAATACAGCGGGTCCGAAGTTTTATCATAACGAAGTTTTATCACCGCAAAACCACGACATCCGTGTGCACAGGGATATTACGAATCACGCAAGACATCAATCCATCGCTACCGGAACATCATGGAGTAGGCAGCACACGGCCACCAGGCAATTGGAGATTACTATCTTCATATAAAAGTGTTTTGTTACAGCTAGATAGGGGGGCGGTCCTCCTAAGTGGTAAGATGCCAGTCTGCTGCTCTAAAGGCCCAGTCGAGTTCCCTGGCTATTGTCGCCCGTCGTCTTCCACGCACACTCTGGCTTGTGGCTTCTCCAGTGAGCACGCTGGCAGCTAGGGCCGCAGTACGCTACACGTCGGCACGGGCACCACTTTCGATTAGCAGCCAGCAGGCCGCACATGGCACAGCATACACGACGGACGTAGCCACGCCATGCTATGAAGGCGGAGTACACAGTATTCACGTCGTCCACACGTTCCCCAAGCTGGGTGGGTGTCAATACCCTCGAGACAGCCCCAACCGCAGGGGGGCTGGCAACGGTGGGGGCATCCGTGAGGTCACGGTGCAAACTGGTAACGAAAAACGACTGGAAGGCGTTAGTGTAGTGAAGGCATGGGTGTGCCCACGGACCACGGACGAGCACTACCTCACCCCACCATCCATGGCAGTCACCGCCGTCCACGGGGGTGGTGTACACACGTATACGCAGCAAGCCTTCGCCAAACTCAGGGACCGCCCAGCCCGGACGGGGCACCCCAGCAAACTCGAAGTAGCTTGCTCCCGGTGTCAGAGGACACTCGCCGACCATGGCATACCGAGCATGCTGTAGCCGACT
>LGRX02007013.1:0-22904 GCA_001247695.2 Cymbomonas tetramitiformis
GGCAGGCACCGGGGGGGCATTGGGGGGCATCGGGGTTGCACGAGTATCAAGAGGGCAGCCAGAGGGTGGGAGAGAAGCCGCCCTGATACACAATCAAAGTATGCAGACAGCTGGGCGCAAATCCTGGAGGGAACCCCGGTCTACAGCTCTGTACAGGGATGCCTTTCGGGCTGGCACACGACCCGCGCGACAAATGTGCCCGGCTCGTCATCGCATGCCCCGAGGCCTTGTCATGGGGACTGGCGGCAGGAGAGGGTGTGGCTTACTGGAAGTGACAAAGATGGAGTGGAAGTTCAGAGTAGACACCGACACCACGCTCTCCCCGCTCGGGATGTCCGCCAGGGCCGGAGTGGTGACGCGGCTGGCATCGGAGCTCTGGCCGAGCACTCCTTGGTAGTTGTAGCCCGCGCTGTACGCCTGCCCACCTGTGCAGGGCCCCCAGGCAGCCTCGCCCTTGAGGTCAGCACGGGCCCAGCTCAGCATGACGCCAGAGCCGCAGAGCTGCACCGGCCGGTGCCGGGTGCAAGTGGGCTGGCGCTGCGCTGGTGTGCAACCCATGCTGCCCGCTGCATTGAGCATGCACTTCGTGACTGCTGTGATGGTTCTATGCAACAGCTCGAAGGCCATCCTACGAGTAGGCGCGGCAGAGAGAGGGGCACCTGAGGTGAGGAAGATGCAGTGGGTAGTGCCCGCAGTGGCCTGTGTCACAGTGTAGCTGTCCATGGTGGCCACGGCACTTGTCGCGGCATTGGAGGTGCCGTCTCCCAGCTGCCCGTTGTCGTTACGTCCACAGGCATAAAAGCTGTCCCCTGCTCCGGTCGCAACCCCAGACAGATCAGGGCACCCTAAGGCCGCGCCTGCTCTGGTAGTGCCCCCGCGAGAGATGGGGGGGCTAATCGGAGGGGGGGGGCAAGGGAGACGCTTAGCGGCTTCGGGCCGCCTGGGGCACTGCGTGTGGTGACGGCAGCTGCCAGGGATGGCAGAAGCTGCTCGGCTATCGTCCATGTGCATTCAAGTTGGGAGCTGGGCGAAAGACACATAAGATGTGAGAAAAAGACGGGCCAAGATGCCAAGTGGCGACAGGCTGGAAGCTTTAGCGATGGCACAGACGGCTCAGGGCCGATGCTGCGCTCTGAGCACGGCGGTGTGTGTTGTGGTGGTCCGGCTTCAAGGCAATTGGGGCCGCACCTGAGGTGTAGAAGGTGTTGTAGCGACCGGCGAAGGCAAGCTGTACAGAGGA
The DNA here is from genome assembly GCA_001247695.2 of Cymbomonas tetramitiformis. Classification (NCBI taxonomy): domain Eukaryota; kingdom Viridiplantae; phylum Chlorophyta; class Pyramimonadophyceae; order Pyramimonadales; family Pyramimonadaceae; genus Cymbomonas; species Cymbomonas tetramitiformis. The sequence goes on from LGRX02007013.1 coordinate 1,241, forward strand.
AGCAACCTGCACGGGGCTTAGAACTGTGCTAGTGCTGCCCACACACAGCTGCCCGTACCCGTTGTCGCCCACCGTGAACAGCAACCCACCTGCTCCACACCGACACACGCGAGACGCCCTGTCACTCACTGAGGCGACCAGCCCACCACCTACCTCTGGGGTGCCAGCGCCGACAGTGCCCTTGACGGCGGGCAACACTGCGACTCCCTCCCCGCCCAGGCCACCAGCTCGGGCTGGGTAGCGGGCTTGGTGCATCATCCTGCTGAGTGTGCCGGTGACATCCTCAAATATCCACAGGTTTTTTCCAGGAACTGCGCTTGCCACCGCTGGTTTGAAGCAGGTGAGAAGCGCATGGTGATCCTTCAAGCCACTGGCCCAGGCTCTGGCCTCCAGGCCCCGCATCATCCATCAGGACGCCTACCATCAGGGCCCGTCAAGGCAGTCCATAGAACCCGCCCCCTTCCACCATTGAGTATGCTCAACCCTGCAGTGAGTTCTTTGATAGTCGATAAGGCGCCCCGGCTACCACACTGCCAAAGAAATCCGATTTTGCTGCATCATCAACGATGTGGTGGAGGGTGTTGGTGGAGGGTGTTGGGCGGATAAGTTTGGGGGTGACATGCAAAGCAGGTTATCACCCCCTCAATCCTGCACATGTGTGCACGCAATCACGGAGTGAGAAAGATGGTAGCTGGGTGACCTGCATGATGTGACACCCCTTACATCAGGTCTAATTAGCCGCGCATTGCTCAGATCACTGCCCGGGCGTGAAAATACGGTACCTGAGACAAGAATCACGCTGTGGGTCCCTGCTGCCAGCACTTTAGACACTGCTAGATCTGACAGAACTACTTCTGCAGGAGACACGGACGACGTGCTGCCGGTACCCAGCTCTCCATGTCCATTGTTACCGGCACCCATTGTGACGTAGTCTGCTTGCACCGGAGCCCACCCCCCCCTCCCCCTCTAAACCCTCTTAGCATGCGCACGTGGCAAAGCCTGTGCGCAAGTGACGCGCCAGCGACATGAAGAGGTGCTGAGCCACATTCGGCCGATATAGGACTGCTCCTCCGGAGAAGCTCGGCCACGTAAGCGTAGTGGCCTGATGCGGCACTGCTGGCAACAGGCTATCCAGCGTCGCAGCCACGGAATCGGCGCAGCGCTCCTCGCCATCGTCGTCCAAGCCCACAAAGCTCCGGGAGGCATGGGGACATGCGGGTGGGAAGAGCAAGGAGTCACCAATAATTCTGGGAGGTGGAGGAGAAGGCGGAGGAGAGAACACAATCTCCACCGGGGGCGCTGTGCACAGGGAGCACCCCAGCCAGAACCTTCACACATCAGACCAGCATCCATGCGGGCGCAGCTGGCGAGCACTCGGCTGAGAAGACCAGCATCCATGCGGGCGCAGCTGGCGAGCACTCGGCTGAGAAGACCAGCATCCATGCGGGCGCAGCTGGCGAGCACTCGGCTGAGAAGACCAGCATCTATGCGGGCGCAGCTGGCGAGCACTCGGCGTGCGTCCATCCAAGTCAGATCATCCCAGTACTGATCACATCATCCGAGACTACTTAACCCACAGACTAGTCACACCGCAAAGGCATTCAGGGCTGCATAAATTGCGTCGACTGCCGCTTCACCCTGTGACTGCTGCAGGCATGCCATGCCCGATGTATTCAAGGTGCAGGTGCAGCCTCCACGCAGATGCAGCAGCCAGCTGCACGGAGAGCCGCGCTTCGCAGGCATCTGTCCTCATGGGGTGCAGACCGCCCCTGATGCAAGGCCGTAAGCTGGCCGCAGCAGCAACAAAGGCTGCCGCCAGGTGGAGGGCGCACGGCAGCCGCGAGCGCACCATGTTGCCAGCCGTGCAGGGAGACGGTGTGCTCATTTCCAGCAGCCAGCTGCGCCCCCACGATCATACAAGCCCGCAGCGCGCGTCCACCCCCATGAGCAAGCTCATGACAGAAAGAGCTGGATGCACACGAGACAGCGGCGGCGCACATTGCCTCGGATTCGAGGTGCCACCCGCATGGATCAAAATCGGAGAGGCAAGGGCGCCAGCCACAGCGCACAAGGGGGCAGGCACACCGCGTGAACTACAGCTGAGCCTCATGCATCACGGCGGTGCGCTCTCACAGGGAGACAATGAAGAGGCAATCAGCCAACAGAGCGAGCTTTCATAATGGCGCCACGTGGCAGCAATTTGAGGCCTGGGCATACTTGGAAGTAAGAGGAGTCCTCTCCACCGATGTAAGCAGGTGTGGAGATACTGCTGCTTGAGGAGCCCACGTTGAGCTGCTGGTAGGTGTTGCGCCCCGTGGCCATCCACCGGTCACCTGCTCCCCACTGGCACTCTTAGGCACCAACTTCCCCACTGGCACTCTTAGGCACTAAGTTCCTCACAGACACGGTTTACCTCCTTTCCCACTGTTCCAACAGAACCCCTTCTAACAGCGTGCCCTCTGTTCCCCCACAAGAAAATGAATCAGTCGGCCGCATCAAGCGTCAAGGGACGAGATCGGGCAACTGAATTCAAATCAGGCGGTGCTCAATCTAGCTAAGCGGTCAATCTACGGGAGGCCACGTGTCAAATTCTAGAGGGAACCACTTCAGGTCGTCGCTCACAGTGACGTGTGGCGAAGGCAGGAGGCCACGTGCCACATGCTAGAGGGCACCGCAGTGGGTGATCATTTACAGTGACGCATCTCAGCCAGCAAAAGTAAACCAACAGTGGGAGGGCCGAGAGGCGGACAGCGCACACCGTCAAGATCAAAGAAGAAGGACGCGTGCTTGGAGGCGGCCACCTGGCCAATCAGCTTGCTTCCAAGTATCTGCGTGGGTGTTGTGCGATAGGAGAGATCTCCCGTGCCGAGCTGCCCATACGTGTTTGAGCCGCAGGTGTACACATTTCCACCTGCACGCCACCTCGCGCCAAAACCCTTGCTTCATTCTGTAGAACCCAACTCCAGCATTTTGATCAAGTCTTTCTGCTCTACCTACAGCACACCGCCTCAGGTCCGAACCTTGAATGGACTGTGCATCGATCATCTTCACCCCTTTGCTCGGAGAACCACCTCAAATCTCTTGCTTGGTACTCCCACATACCTCCACCAATTGTAGAAAGCCTGGTATGTTCCTCAGCGGACATAGTCGCCTCGAAGAGATATGCAAGGCGCTGAAGGAAAAGCAGAAGGCGAGAAGGAGGGGCAAATCAGGAGCATACTTTCGGTGCGGAAGACGGAGTGTTCTAAGCCGGCCGCCACTTCCACTATGCCATAGCCGTCCATGGTGCGAGTTGGCGATATCCAGCTGTAAACTTCAGCAACAGCGCTGGAACTCACACCGTCACCAAGTTGACCCATGTCGCTCCGGCCAGTTGCATACACCCCTGCCACACTCCCCCCCTTCCTTCCATCCTTACGGCGCTGCCTCCTGCTGAACCACAAAACAAGCAGAGCGACCACCATAGCATCCCCCGGATCTTAGCACAGCGCTTGTCGCATCTGCAGGGCGAGCTCTAGTCTGTTGCAGACAAGTGTTCACCCAGATCAATGCAAGGTACCAACACTCAAACAGATATCATACAAAAGGTGACATAAGAAGCTGCTGCGATTCCCTCAACACAACTCCTTGTGAGTGCGGCGCGTGCGTCTGCAAGAGAAGGTCGCGGTGGCGGCGATATCTCAGGTGAGTGCGGCGCGTGCGTCTGCAAGAGAAGGTCACGGTGGCGGCGATCTCTCAGGTGAGTGCCTCGCACCTTCCGAGGTCACAAAGAAGGTATGATATCCACCCGCAACAACTTTTGTCACAGTGCAGCCTACGCAGTTCGTCAAGGTTTGAATGGGAGTCTCAACCACGGCGGAGGCGTAGCCCAGACCCAGCACTCCATAGTCGTTCACTCCTTGTGCATAGACGTTCCCGTCTGCAGGTAAACAGACATAACCACATCACCACCGCATTTTGGCCAGGCCACAAAGCTGCAAAGCCCAACACACTATCGAACTGGTGGAGAAACTCGCTCAAACTGTTGGATGCAGGTCAAGCCTTAATAGGTGGTTATGCAAAGGCTGCAGAGCAGAGGGGCTTGATTGAATTAAAGCACCTGTGGTGATGAAAAACACGGTTTTCTGCCCACACTCCAAGGATTGAATTGCATAGTCGGCGAACACTTCGGCTGGATAGGGTACATCTGAGTAACCCGATGATGAGTCGTACAGCAAACTCTCACCCGTTGCATACCAGCTGCCAGCGCCTGTGCACAAAAAACACCAGTGCTTAGTCCTCCATGTAGCTTCAACCGTGCAAACAGTTCCCACTCACAAGAGGCATCGGTTTGAAGGGGATCATGAGGTTTCCGAAAGCAGACGACATCCACATTTAGCCTCGGCTGGTCCAAAGTTCAGCGGCAGTTCTGGTACGGATTCTGGTACCTCAAGAAATGGTCAATGGTGCATGCTATCCTGTGAGTTGAAGTTTAACCAGTACAGGTCGCAATACACTCAACTGGACGCCTTAAGCACGAGTCGAAAGTACCATCTGTCGCAACGACTGACGTGAATTCCGAATGCAATAATCGGCAAACCGACCTGGCAGAGTTGTCTGCAAGACAAGATGAGGGACACACTTCCGCCTCTGAACCTTTACCAGTGTTCAGACAGCCGCCATTTCGCCTGCGGCATCGAGGTGTGAACAGAACAGGGCGAAGCGCTTTTCAGCAGTGTGCCGCGACAGGCGAGCACTTCGCATAGTTCCCTGGGTTCCGCGCCGGTTGACTGCAGGCACTGTACCTGTACTGAAGAACGTCACGTGCCAGAAAGGGCTGGTCACCACTTCTTCCACACTAAAGGCGGCAAACACTTGTGTTGGGGTCGTGATATCAGAAAAGACGCCAGTGCCTAGCTGGCCTTCAGTGCCTCGTCCCCATCCATAAACGTCCTTATCTGCAAACAGGGAATATCCTCCTGTCAGGCCTGCGAGGGCGACTCAAGGGCGCAACAAGTCTTCTGCGGACAAAGTGCGGTATCTCAAGTTAGAGCAAAGATAGCTTCCAAAGATACGCTACACTGGGGTTTCCAACTGGACAGTCCAGTACAAAAGACACGGCGCGCAAGTGGCGGGGGCGTACTTAGGGTGACAGCGATCGAGTGATCACTTCCGGCCACAATCTTCAGCACGTGCAAATCTGTCAGCATCTCGACGTTCCGAGCATTATTGTCCGTCGAACCATCTCCCAACTGATGATAATTGTTGCGTCCGTACACGTTGATGGACGTATCTGTTGAAAGCACCACACTGAACTCAGGCAGTGCTACGGTACATAACCGTACCTTAGAAGCGCACGGATTCGAGATAGTGACCGGTGAAGGGGCTTAGGAAGTATCCCTCCAAGAGCACAGGTTAACACCATCAAAAGGTCGTCTCCCGAGGGATTGAACTACTCGACATGGGATAGAACAGACGGAAAACAGCCCGGCGGAGGAGGTATATCCCGTTTTACCTTGAGGAGGAGGTGGAGGAGGAGGGCTTGGAGGTAGCCTGCACAGAGGAGTGCGGCTCCCATCATATCCATTCCCAATAGCCTGTTCATCAACGTTGGTGTAAAGAGAACCACTTGAGTAGTAGCAGCCGTAAGGACGAGATGCTGAAGTAGTGTTTGCAGAAAAAGACACAACGAGGTCTAGCTCATCTGCAGCGGCGCCACATTCTGTGCTTTCGGTGATGGTCATATAGCCGTTTCTCTCGCAAGTTCCATCAAATATCTGGACGTAGCCGGGGCTTGATTGACCATCTGTGACATAGCATAAGTGCACCTCCTCACTCCCACTGGGAAAGCCACTAGCACAACGGCTAAATAGGCAGTGCCAGAAGGAAGCACTATTTGAAGGAAGGAGAAGCGCAGAAGTACGGTGAGGAAAATACCAGGGAACTTCTAAACAAGTGGGAACTCCACAGCTTGGACAGCACTATCAGTGAATAGCGCAAACTCAAATTCTAACAGGTCTCACTTTTACTGTGTGGAAAGATGTGGGAACAGTCGACATGGAGGTGCTCGTTTTCCAAAGCAGAAGTGACGGATGCCGGGAGAAGGCCGTGAGAGGCGAGAACGAAAGCAAATGCAGAGGGTTATTTTTGTGAACAGGAGCGTGAATAATACCTGTGAGTGGTAACGAGGAAAGCGCAGAAAGTATGCAAAGCAGAGCCCAAATCATAACGATTCCTTTCGTGGTCGGGAAGCCAAGATAGTATTATTTCTCACTGTTTTGTGAGTCCCTTTGCCTGCGAGCCGAACAATAAATGGGCACCGTATTCGTTTATCCTCACAAGGGAACAGTCAAAAGCCGAGCAGGATTTGCGTTGATGGCTACAAGAAAAAAGAGGCAGCCAGATGAAAGGCATTTCAAAGAGAGGGAGGTTCTGAAGGGAGATAGCAGTGTTCGAGCAAGCGTTTGAGACTGAGCTCTACACAAGGAAACGGGTGCCTTACTGGCAGACCTGCAGGGGAACAACGACAACGGTGCGGTAATATGGATAAAAGCGTATGTAAATATTGATATTTTAATCCCTCGAGATACCCTTTAACGGAACAAAAATAGGAGTGCTTACGAAACAAAACTTTGGAATGCTTATCACACAATCTTCTGCAACGCGATATCAGGCGGAGTGGCGCAGGAATAACACTTGAAAGACAGTCAGAGAGAAAAGCAAAAACTGCGGGAGCTACACGCCCTGCTGTACAAATGCGTACTTTGTGCAGTGGCTTATTCGCGCAAGACTTAGTACAGTATGTAAAGCTGTGGCAGTAATATTGAAACGGCCAGAATGACCTTCACACAGAACCTGCAACGTGAATTGAAAGCGCACTGATACCATACAGCTGAAAGCCTACAAAACTGACCATTCGTCCAGGGAAATACATTTCAGAAGTTGCATGAGTCAACATGATCACAGCCCTACGAATACTTCTTGGAAGCGGTGTAAAATAAGAGGATACCTAACGAAGACAGAGTTTAGCGAAAAGGGTCATAACTCAAAGTTTATGTCTTTGCGTACGGGACTAGGGTTGACACGCACAGATTACACAGAGAGAAGGCAATCCTGTCTGACGGCATGTCAGAACAGGAAACTAGCTGGTGCAAGGGCCTGCCATAGTCACAACTCGAGGTGGCGCCAAATACTGGAGCAGTGTTGGAGCATAGAGGTCACTTCCCACGGTTCACAACGTTGCAGCTGGTGACTTCGCAAGTAAGAAAATGTTTCTTTAATTTTGAGGCGACGCGTAAACGCGCTTCTTGTCGCAGCGTAAAGGCTTTCGAACGTGTGCATAAAAGGACAACGACCAAGCAAAGCCCTCGGGCTTCAGGGTCGAGCAAAAAAGCATGTCATGGCTCAGTGAAAACCGTTTCAGGCACTCAGCGAAGTGGCTCACCGAAATTTTGTTTCGGTCTCCGTGGGGATAGTAGAGTTCCTATGGTTCCAACTGAGGATGTCCTGCAGCGGAATGTGTGGCGGGTCCTACGACCCAAGCACAACCAAAGGTGGTATCCGAAGGGAGCCTTGCTTTCCTGAAACGTTACGAACAGTTTGTCGTGGAGATGAATTTGAAATGCGAGCGGTTTTCCCTTGCATCCGCTGTTGGTGCCCTTCGAGCCGAGTGAAAACTTCGTAAACGAAACCCTAACAGCTAACTGCAATTCAGCACTCCAACAGCAACACCCGATCGGATGAGGGTTTGTCCTGTCGAATGTTTCGAGTTACCAGTTTCTCTTCCTGTCAAGTCTGTTGATAGAGCCCTACGGTGTCACATGATTTCAGATTTGTTGTCTCAAGTGTAACTGTTCCTCCTTCTGATTCGCTGAAGTTCCTCCATCCTCGATCCTGTCGATCATGTCGATAATCGTACGGTGTGAATGTTTTTGTTTTATACGATAGGAATTCCAAAATTTCCAATGATACCGTATATACTTTAAAAAACATATACTAGAGCTCTAATATTTGTGTAGACGAAAACTGAAAACTGAGAGTTTTCGAATCAGCGGAGGATGACTGTCAGTATGACAGTCATCTGGAGCTGATCGGAAAACTGAGGTTTTCTGATCAGCGGAGGCCTGAAGAGGCCCTGCCTGAACGGTTTTGACAGTTGCCGTTAACTGTGGATTTCTGTGGAGTTTTTCAGTGCTGTAACTTTTACTATTCTTCAGTTCGAATTTATATATATATTGTTATTTTTGAATTATCGACATGGATTGGTTCACCGACGTCAACGCTTGCCAGCAGAAGGTTGATGATTTGAAGGCGCACGCGTCGTATGTGGAGGCCGCTAGAGCCTTGGAAAATGGAGATCCTTTAGTGCCGGCACAGGAGAAGCTGATGCGACAGATGGCCACTTTTACGAGTAGGTTGTCTATCCTGCGTGAGGAGTCGTTGCAGGCGGTTGGGGGGCGCGTAAGCGCCCTTGGTTGGACGCTGTCGACTACGATGAGCTTCCTGGAAACCGCGATCGTCAAGAACTAACTCGCGCGGGGTTGGAGAAGGACTCGTTCAAGGGCGTCCGGAAGCAATTCGACGAGGTCAAGCACCACTATGGCGCTCACGTTGCTACTGGGGCAGCGTTGGATGAGGCTCGCAAAGCCTTGGAGGGTACGCAACTCCCTTCCAATGTTGTGGAGGCTCTTGCCTTTTGTGTGGAGACGGCTGAGAAGGGCGTCGCACGCGCTAGAGAGCGTGGGAAGGTGTTGGCTATGGTGGTTGACGAGGGTGCGAGAACAGGTGTTCCGCTCGGATAAACAAACTGGCTAAGCTCCTATAATCAGTCCGGCCGAGTGCTTTTATCATGCATCTCGGAAACCCGGATAATACGAAGTAATGACTGACAGTACAGTAGTACTGTACTGTCATCCTAGCTACTAGCGGAGTCACGGTTCCGATCAGAGACGGGTCAGGCTAGGGGCTCCGTACCAGAGCCCATAATAATAACCCTGAACCTAAAGTCCAGCACACCACCCGGAGCTGTGACTGTAGCCAATAGGGCTAGGCAAGCGGAGCTAACTAAACAGATAACAAACAGCACTTTACTGGAAACAGATACACTTCTAGCTGGGTGCCCGGGGACTTGTCCCGGCACAACCCACCACTGCGGCTAAGGCTAATCACACCTCCAGGATTTGAAATAAGCAGACTCTAGCCACTGTAAGGCTGGTCGGCAGAGCCGAGTTCAGCAGACGGATTCCAATCAAGAAAAGCATCCGAAGTCAATTGAGAAGAGAATTTGTAAGTACTAACACCACCAGACCCAAGCGGGTCAGGCGGATCCCAGAGTGGCGTGGCGAAATCATGAGATTGGTAAGCAGCCGAGGTCGATGGAGAAAAGAATTGTGTCACGTCCCGCGGCGGCAATGACGAATCAGCAGTGACCACAGGCGGGCAAAGAGAATCCAGTAATGCATCACCGGGATGAACTGCATCGTAGCCGTAGGTGGCTCCGGGCTCAACCAGGCCCCTGACACCACCGCCGACCACGAGGGTCGGCATCGCCGTAGCACTGAACAGTAACGTAGCCACCATGAAGAGAGTGAGTGCAAATTCACCAAAGCCAAATGGCCTGGAGCCTCTGGGGACCCCGAACCGCCGAAATGCCGCAGCCACCGGCGGTGCACCCCCCTCAATCTCGGTCAGGCAGACACCAGGAGGGTAGTCAGAGCCCTCCCCATCGTCATCGGAATCACACACCTCAACAGGCTCAGGGTCAATGTCAAACCAGTCAGGGTGGACAGTGTTGAATGTCTTGAATGAATTGTCAGCAGGAGCCATCGGGCCGAGAGCCAGAGAGGCAGACGGCGGCACAAAGGCGGCACGTCCGATCTCATGTAAGTCCACCGGCTCACCATGCACGGGTGCAGTGGCCTTCGGCAGCAGCTACTTGTCAGTGGTCGGCTCAGCGACACCACCAGCAAACGGACCGCTGACCTCAGCAAATGCAACACGGCCAACGGAAAGTGCAGGTGCAGACTCAGCAGAGGCAGCAGCATCCTGGAACTGCTGCAGAGCCGTAGGCTCTGGAGCAAAGGAATGCGCAGACAGTTCACAGATTTCAGGTTGCCCCACGAGAGCACACAAGTGCTCCATGGACCCCTCATCCCCAGCGTCATAGTACCGCTGGAAACGAAGGGCAAGCACGTCGGAGTCATAAGACTCGACGGCTTGGCAGTAGGATGCCGAGATGGTCAGCGGGTAAGTGTCCTTGTGAGGACACTCACTCAGCCAATGCTTTGACCCAACGGCGCGGCACTTCTCGTGCCTGCACGCTGGGACAAAGGTGCCAGACCGCTTGTCAAAAGCCACCTCCGGAGAGGCGGAGTGAGCAAGCGGTTGCACTCCAGGTCGGTGGAAGTTACGCGGAGTATGTTTCCCAGGAGGCGGCTTTGAGCCACCCCTCTTAAGGGAATCCACATCCCGCTGCAACTTGGCCAACTGAGCACTGAGCCGATCAATGGCCGAAGCCAGGCCAGTGTCAGTGGCGCAAGATGCTACAGACATGGGGCGCCCCGCAGTGCGTTTGCCCGAGAGCCGCCCGCAGCGGTACTGCTCGCGCACGCGCGCCTGCAGGGTGAGCAGACTCACAGCCGCACGCTGGTCAGCTCGAGCAAACGAGTCAACCAGCGTGGCGTAAGCCGGTCCAGACAGGGTAGAGAGGAATTGCCTTTTAACACCGTCTTCGGGCAGCGTCTGCAGACGCTGTGCATCCCGAAGACAACTGTTGAAAAGACGAATGCCAGAGTCAGGGTCATGCTCATCTGAGATTCTCACCTCAAGCAGTTCAGCAAAAGACTCGAACGGAGTCGAATCATCAGCAAGCATACGCACCACCTCGAGGGTGGCACGTTTGCCGTCAGCAGGAACATCAGCCCCAGAAGCCTCCACCCAATTACGGGCAGGAGACCCTGGCGCGGTCAGCAGCAACAGCACAGAGTACAGAAGCTCATTGGCAGTAGGCATGACAGGGACATCAGCGTCAGTCAGCTCAAACAGGGGTGCAACTGCCTGTGACTGCAGCGTGAAAAGCTGCTTAATCTCGGAGATCAGCTGTGAAAAAATGTCCGAAGCCGACGATTCATTGCCATGAAATTTCGCTGCTTTGTCTCCCAAGACCTTAGTTGCTGTTGTCTTTGCGCATTGAACGTCAAAAGAATCTTTGCGCAACCGCTGCACGAGTGTCGCAGCTGCAGCCGACTCGTCAGCCGAAGCCAAATGCGGCGTCGTGGGGGTAGCCGAGTTTAATGCCCCAACATCATCGAAAATAGTCGCTAATTTACGCGCTCTAGCGCGTGTACGTGGCTTGTGCGGTGTTTCCATTATAAAAATGACGGCGAGATGGGAATGCGGGCTAGCGGTGCGACAGCAATGGATAATTCCGCAGCGGCCAATCCCTGCAGGAGTCTCAGTAAACAATAACACAATCAAGCAGGTCATGAGCCGAGTGGCTAATCGTGGGAGCGACCCACAAAACGCGGAGTGTCCTGCCCGCTGATCAAACGGAACGTAAAGTGTAACCATACCCAGCGACGATACTGCTGCCAAATAAATGCCAAAAAAATTGATCTCCACTTCAAAAGGAGGCCATACTGCGCAGAGAAAACCACTGTCTAAGGGGGCGCCCACCCCATCTCTGTGTCAAAACTTAGCCAATCATGGCAACAGCTTGGCGATGTGCCATCAGAATTACTAGGGAAGTGGTGACGCGCATAACCTGCGAGAACAGGTGTTCCGCTCGGATAAACAAACTGGCTAAGCTCATATAATCAGTCCGGCCGAGTGCTTTTATCATGCATCTCGGAAACCCGGATAATACGAAGTAATGACTGACAGTACAGTAGTATTGTACTGTCATCCTAGCTACTAGCGGAGTCACGGTTCCGATCAGAGACGGGTCAGGCTAGGGGCTACCAGAGCCCATAATAATAACCCTGAACCTAAAGTCCAGCAGAGGGTACTGAAGTGGGTTGGAAGATGGCTGAGAAATTGGAGAGGCGTTCGTACGCTGAGAACGATGAGGAAGACAAGGCGTGCGCGCGCGGAAGGAAGTTAAGGCAGAGAATGAGGCCAAGGCTAAGGCCAATGCAGCCAAGCAGAAGGCCAGGGATCAGCGCCCTAGGCCTGCGGTTCAGCAGCAGCTGCCTCCTTTCTCGCCTCCCCCAGCTGCTGGGGCTGGAGGTGGTCGTGGCTTTGGCCAGAACCTAACGTGCTTTCGATGCGGATAGTGGGGCCACCACCAGAACCAGTGCTCCTTGCCTGCTGCGGGCCGGGGTCGTGGACGTGGCCAGGGATGAGCCCGCTGTTTTATGCTGCCTGGCAGTAGTCTCCTTGCAGTAGCAAAAGACTTGTCTCATGCGGAATGCCGAGCTGTGTGCCTTGGCGGAACGCCAGGCTTGAACGAATGTTAGCGCGGAATGCCTAACTGTAACAATTTCTAATTTATAATGCACAATGTTTGTGCTTCGCTTGCGGGTTGCTGTTGCCAGGTCTGGATGTTCAGTTTTCCGAAGAGGAGCTTGAAAATGTTGTTGCGATCGTTGAGCAGGGGGTTGCTGTGCCGCGAGTTGCGGGCAGGCTCAGAGAGCACGCTTCCTTTTGGCGGACTTTTGTGCGTTCGACTTATGCGTGATGTCTTGGATTGAGCACGGGTTTAGTTTGAGGTTTAGTAGCGGGCGTCCCCCGCCCTCGATTCACTTGCCCAATCACGCGTCGGCTAATTTGTTTCCGGAATTTGTCACGGGGGCTTTGCGAGAGTGTGAGTTGATGGGGGCGGTGCGGAGAGCGGCCCGAAAGCCCAAGGTTGTCTTGCCGATTATGGTAGACAACAATGGGGTTAAGCTTCGGCTGATTTTCAATGGTAAGTACCTGAATTCCTTTCTTGACTTTCCTCGATTTAGGTACGAGCACTTGCAGCCGTTTGTTGATGTGCTTCGGCCGGATGATGGCTTGTTCTACTGGGACTATAAGTCCGGTTATTACCACGTTGACCTGCACGAGGGATCTCGGCAGTATGTGGCTGTTGAGTGGCTAGGTGTCTTCTATGAGTTTTGTGTTCTGCCGTTTGGATTGGCTCCGGCTTGTTGGATCTTTACTAAGATCAACAGGGAGCTAGTGGGCCGTTGGCGGGCTCGGGGGGTGCGGGTGCACCCCTACGTGGATGACTTTATTTGTGCGGTGCGGGCCCCCTCCCTGACGGATCCTGCTGCTTTGGGTGAGCTCCGCTCGATTATCCGAGATGTGGAGCTGGCAGGCTGGTTGGTCTCTGAGACCAAGTCCCAGCTGTTTTTGACCCGTGATTTGGTGCATATAGGGGTTGGGATTGACCTCCAAGGGAGGCGGCTGTTTGTTCCGGACAAGGCGGTTGCAAAGATTAGGGCTTGCGCAGAGCAGATCCTGTCTTGCTTCCGACGGGTGCCGCTGAGGCTTGTGGCTAAGTTTGCAGGCCTAGTGAATGCTCAGTGGTTTGTGCTTGGTGCACTCTGCAAGCTGTTCACTAGGTCTGCGGTTGTCCTGATTGCTGACACCTTGTGTTGGGGTACGTGGGCATCCCACGTCCCGGGCTCGGATGCTTTTAGGCGGGAGCTTGAGTTCTGGTTGGGTGATGAGTTTAGGCAGTTTCAGCGGGGCATTTGGGAGTCTAGGGGTTCAGGTTTGCAGTTAGAGGTTGAGCATTGTGATGCATCTGAGGTGGCATGGGGCTCTTGGCTGGAGAGTGCCCTGGGTCCGAGGGGGGGTCCTGAGTTGGAGGGGCATAGTTACCTGTCCTTGGAGGACAGGCTGCGGTCCTCTACACATAGGGAGTTGCGGGGTATCCTTGACTCCCTCCGGGGTTTCAGTGTCTCGGGCCGCCTTCGGGGCAAGCGGGTGCTGGTTATTTGTGATAACCAAGCGGTCCACTTTGTCCTTGAGGGTGGTAGCAGGCATGAGGAGCTGCATGCACTGGCGGTTGAGATTTTTTGGTTCTGTATGGCAGAGAGTGTGGTGTTGTCGTCCTTGTGGGTTCCCAGGGAGTTCGAGGTTCGGTCGGACGGTCTGTCCAAGATCCAGGATCATGATGACTGGATGCTGAATCCGGCCATCTTTCAGTTCCTGGATCCTTGGATTGCTGGGGGGTACTGGCACACTTGTGATCGGTTTGCTACAGACAAGAACTGTCTGTTGCCCCGTTTCAACAGTGCGTGGTACTGCCCCGGCACCTCTGGGGTGGATACTTTCAGTCAGTCGGACTGGAGGGAGCACGTGAATTGGTGCAACCCTCCTTTTCGGTTGATTGGCAGGCTTCTCCTGTTTCTACAGGCGGAGAGGGCAGCTGCTACGGTGGTGGCCCCTATGTGGGTCTTCCAGCCGTGGTGGGTGCTGCTGTGCCCGGATGGGGTGCATTTGGCTGATTGTGTGGTCCAGTGGACTGAGCTCCAGCCGTCTGCGGACACCTTCCTCCCTGGTCTTGGCAGGGCCAATGAGCGGGGGGTGGGGTTGCCCCAGTTTCGGGTCCTGGTAGTGCGGGTTTCCTTTGATGAGAGGGAGCCCGCGGGCCTCGGGTCTCGTTGCACTCTTGGTGGCTGTGAGAGGTGTTCTTGGGGCCGTGGGCTCTTGCGGGGTCTGCCCTTTCTGCAGGCGCCATAGGCACAGACTGGGGAGTTTTGGGATGGCTTGCGGTTCTCGGAGACGGACCCTCTGGAGCGGCAGCTTCTGCGGGACATCCAGGGTGCGGTGCTGGAGACTAGGAAGCAGGGCACTATTGATGGGTATGCCCGGGCTTTTGTGCGGTACCAGAGGTGGTGTGCTGAGAGGGACCCCCCTCGGACTGCGGTGGTGGCTGACCCGGTCACGGTGGCCTTGTATCTGCAGTATGTGGCCAATGCGGCCAAAACTTTTTCTGTGGTTAAGACGGCTTCTGGCATGATTTTTCGGGCCCATGAGTATGCTCTGGTTCCAGCAGACAGGAACCCCACTGGTCATAGGCTTGTGGCCGCGGTCCGTGAGGCGGCTCACCGCCGGTTGGGTGACAGGAGGTTGGCTAGGAATGTCAGGGTCATGACCGATGACATATGTGTCATACATGTCATACGTGTCATGCCTGTCAGACATGTCATACCATGTCATGTCATGTCGAGTCGTGTCATATATTATTATGACAGTCGTCAGTACGGTCGACCATGACTGTACATGTCGTCAGATGATAATGTCACAGCATCTGTCATTATTCAAGGAAAGACTTGAATGACCCTGTCATCGAGAGTTCGTACGTCGAACTCGAAGATGACAAAGCAAGATACATCTTGAAGTAACAAACACGAACCATCTTTGCTTTAAGCATGTGCGGAACACGCATGCACAGTATGAACGAACTATTCGTTATCACAATACTGGTCGTTCAACCTACGTCTCGGGTTATTCACAACCCAATGGCGGTACTATCTATGATGATAGGAGACGTATGGTATAAGATGAGGAAGCGTTGGGCTTCAGCAGATCTTCACTCAGAGACTGCACTCATCACCCGCTATTTCTTACACTTGCGTTGCTGTCCAACTTCGCAGTGTTAACTTGTATATTGTATATTATATTCACGGCCTGTTTATCTCGCCGTATCATATGGTATTCTCCTAAAACTCGTCAAGGCACGAAAAGAGAACTCAAGTGAGTGCAGCGTCAGACATAGTATATATTATATTGTTCACAGGTTGCAGGTTGCAGGCGCATAAGCGACAGCGCTCGCAGTGATATTGAATATCTGCAAATTGAATAATATACGCTCGAATATCGTCAGCACACGGATTGCGCGAGGATTTTTCATCGCGAACATACTCGCAGCTGACAGCATCCGCAGAGAAATCGTTTTGATTCTGTAAGCGACAAGGTGTGCGCACAGTGTACGGAACGCATACATATGATGTCAAAATTCGCACGATTGTCACGGTATGCGAGATGCAGATGCGCGAACGAAAAATGATCGTCAGCACATATGATTTACATCAACTGCGACTGGACGCACGAAATTTCGTTTAACAGCGCGCTCGCATTCATTCATGCGACGTACATCAGCGATCATCAGTATGCTACGCGCATCAGCAACGATGATATACTTTGTGAAATGATTGCAACATCGATTTTCGCAAATGCTCGTACGATGATTTTTAGCTCGTCAGCGCGATGTGCACTGATGTGATGCTCGTGTGCGCGATGTGCACGTCAGCGCGATGTCATGATTTCATCTGATGCAATGGACGCACGTTTTTAGGGCGCATGATTCCTAACGCGTCTTTATGCAGCGAGACATACAAATGTGTACGCGCGTCAATATCCTCTGCAGAATGATTGTATACTTGCAGGGATACTGTTGTGGACGCATGATCACCATACTGTTGTGGACGCATGATCACCATACTGCTGTGGACGCATGATCACTATACTGCTGTGAATGTATGATCACCATACTGCAGCAATTCACACTATGTCCTGATGACTGCATAGATATTTCTCATTCTACACATTTGGGGAGTTTGGGAGTTTTGGGAGTTGGGGAGTTTTACAATGGGAGGCCCTAAAAAAATAGAAAATTTTACCGAATCTAGGGTTTAAGATTTTCCCGAGTTCAATGTAATTTTATTTGATTTTCCGGCAGTTTTAGGGTTTAAGAAATATTCCTAAATTTTACCAAAAAAATCATCTTTTTCAGCCTGAATTAAGGAAGATTTTTGGGGATTTTTGTACTAGGACAACATAAATTTTAAATTAAACTTGTACAATATTTGCCGCATATTTGAGCTTCAAAAAGATTTCCGAGAATCGATAGCAAATTTATACCTTTTACGCCTGATTTCATGAAATGTATTTTTTGGGGTTCATCCATGAACCCCAACGATTTTTTTATGTTTTTTATGAATTTCATGCCTTTTGGGGGTTTCGAAAATTTTCGGAATTTTGGTTAAAAAAACCTTAATTTTTTTACCACTTTCAGAAATTTCTTTGGTTGGCTTTGTCTCTATTTTTGCAGACGCTGACAGATGGGGGGCCGAAGGCCCATGGGGAGTTGGGATAAAGGGTGAGGGAGGAGGAAAATTCGGTGGGCCGAAGGCCCGTGGGGAGCCGGGAGAAAGGGGGAAGGGAGGGAAATTGCGGCCCGAAGGCCCGTGGGGAGCCGGGAACGGGGGGGGAGGGAAAATTGCGGGCCCCGAAGGCCCCAGGGAAATAGGATAAAGGAGTGAGGGAGGAAAATTTGGTGGGCCGAAGGCCGGTAGAGGAACCGGGAACGGGGGGGGAGGAGGGAAAATTGCGGGCCGAAGGCCCGATGGGGAGCCCCAGGAAAGGGGAGGAGGGAATAAATTGCGGGCCGAAGGCCCGCGGGGAGCTGGGAAAAAGGGGGACCGGGGGAGAGGGAAAATTGCGGGCCTAAGCCTCGCGGGGAGCCGGGGAAAAGGTGGAAGGGAGAGGGAAAATTGCGGGCCGAAGGCCCTTGGGGAGCTGGGATAAAGGGTGAGGGAGGGGGAGGATTCGGTGGGCCGAAGGCCCGCGGGGAGCCGGGAGAAAGGGGGAAGGGAGGAAAATTGCGGGCCGAAGGCCCACCCAGGAAAGGCTAGGATAAAGGGTGAGGAGGAAGCGGGTGGGCCGGGGCCGGTAGGGAAGCCGGGAACGGGGGGAGAGAGGAAAATTGCGGGCCGAGGCCAATAGAGGCTGGGAAGGGGGGGGGAGGAGGGAATAAATTGCGGGCCGAAGGCCCGCGGGGAGTTGGGAAAAAGGGGGACCGGGGGAGAGGGAAAATTGCGGGCCTAAGCCTCGCGGGGCGCCGGGGAAAAGGTGGAAGGGAGAGGAAGAGTGGGCAGAAGGCCCAGGCCTTGAGGAAACTAGGAAAAAGGGTGAAGGAAGATTCGGTGGGCCAAGGCCCGGCGGGAGGCCAGGAGAAAAGGGGAAGGAGGAAAATTGCGGGCCGAAGGCCCCGCGGGAGGCAGGATAAAGGTGAGAGGAAATTTACAAGGTGGGCCGAATAGTGAGAACCAGGAAGGGGGAGGAGAGGGAAAATTGCGGGCCGAAGGCCCGGTAGGGGAGGCTGGGAGGGCGAAGGGGGGAGGAGGGAATAAATTGCGGGCCGAAGGCCCGCGGGGAGCTGGGAAAAAGGGGGACCGGGGGAGAGGGAAAATTGCGGGCCTAAGCCTCGCGGGGAGCCGGGGAAAAGGTGGAAGGGAGAGGGAAAATTGCGGGCCGAAGGCCCTTGGGGAGCTGGGAAAAAGGGTGAGGGAGGGGGAAGATTCGGTGGGCCGAAGGCCCGCGGGGAGCCGGGAGAAAGGGGGAAGGCAGGAAAATTGCGGGCTGAAGGCCCGCGGGGAGCTGGGATAAAGGGGGAGAGGAGAGGGATTTAAAATATATAAATATATATATATATAAGGTTGCATGTATATATATAATCGTGAAAAGAAGAACTGTTGAAGCTCCGGAGAAGCCGCTTCGAAGTTGAGAGTGCCTGTTCACGGCCCTAGAAAAAGTGTGGTAAAAGCGCAAAGATTTAAAGTCAAAAGAAACAAGCAAACATGCCTCCAAAAAATTGCGCTGAAAAAGGTAGAAAAGAGACAAGGTTAGAAAAGCGTTCATCGATGAACGCTTTTTAAAAAACACTGCTAAAGAAACAAGTGTTTTGACCGGTTTAAAGAAAAGTGTTCATCGATGAACGCTTTCTTTATTTTGTTGCTGAAGCTTGAGTATTTTAAACTGTTTTTAAGAAAAGCGTTCATCGATGAGCGTTTTTCTTAGATTTCCTTGTATTTTTCTTAAAACTTTGCGCTTTGGAGTTGCAAAAGCTGCGATATTTCTGTGTGATTCAGCTTTTTTGTCAGGAAAAAAATAGGAAAAGCAAGGAAAGCGCTCATCGATGAACGCTTTTCTTAAAAACAGTTTAAAATACTCAAGCTTCAGCAACAAAATAAAGAAAGCGTTCATCGATGAACACTTTTCTTTAAACCGGTCAAAACACTTGTTTCTTTAGCAGTGGTTTTTAAAAAGCGTTCATCGATGAACGCTTTTCTAAACTCATCTCTTTTTACATCTGTTTCAGGACAGTTCTTGAAGAAGTGTCCTTAGGAAAACTGCAAGAGGTTTAAAAGGTTAAAGATCTCAGTGTTAAATATGTTTAAGAATGTCTTTGCGCAAGCATCCACCAACTCTCAATTGCTTAAGCAAGTTACTATACGACACCGCATTTGAAGTCAAAAAGAGCTTTACAATTATCTTTGCGCAAGCTTCTAAATCTGCTTAGTGAAGATGTTTGAGAATGTCTTTACGCAAAGATCTTTGCTTTAAAGATCTTTGCGCAAGCTTCGATCCACTTACTTTTATTTGCTTTTAAAGTATTGAACTTTGCGACACCGCAAAGTCTAAAGAAACTCTTCACAGACACCTTTGCGCAAGTTAAATATTCTGCTTGCTAAAGATGTTTGAGAAAGTCTTTGCGCAAAGATCTTTGCGCATGTTAAATATTCTGCTTGCTAAAGATGTTTGAGAAAGTCTTTGCGCAAAGATCTTTGCTTCAAAGATCTTTTCGCAAGCTTCCACCAACTCTCAATTGCCTAAGCAAACTTTGCGACAAAGTCTAATGAGCTTTAATACCAACATCTTTCCACAAGCTTTTAGTTCTGCTTGTTAAATATGTTTAAGGATGTCTTTGCGCAAGTTGCGTCCACCAACTCTCAATTGCTTAAGCAAACTATACGACACCGCAAAGTCAAAAAGAGCTTTACCTTTAATAATATCTTTGCGCAAGCTTTTAAATCTGCTTGGTGAAGATGTTTGAGAATGTCTTTACGCAAAGATCTTTGCTTTAAAGATCTTTGCGCTTCAAGCATCCACCAACTCTTATTTGCTTTTAAATTATTGAACTTTGCGACACCGCAAAGTCTAAAGAGCTTTACAGTTATCTTTGCGCAAGCTTTTAAATATTCTGCTTGCTAAAGATGTTTGAGAAAGTCTTTGCGCAAAGATCTTTGCTTCAAAGATCTTTTCGCAAACATGAACCACCAACTCTTGATTGCTTAAGCAAACTTTGCGACACCGCAAAGTCTAAAGAGCGTTACAAACCTCTTTGCGCAAGCTTTAAAATCTGCTTGTTAAAGATGTTTGAAAATTCTTTGCGCAAAGATCTTTGCTTCATAGATCTTTGCTTCAAAGATCTTTGCTTCAAAGATCTTTGCTTCAAAATCTTTGCTTCAAAGATCTTTGCTTCAAAAATCTTTGCAACTCGCAATTGCATTTAAAGCAAACTCTGCGAAACCTTAACAAAGAGCTTTGAGAGGATCTTTGAAGCGCTTCCCGAAGCTTCTAAGTCTGCTAAGTCCGCACTCTCACCTTCAAAGCGGCTTCTTAAGAGGTTCAGCTTTTCTTCTTCTCACGATTATATTCAAAATAAAAAATTCACAATTGCATATCCCCCCCTCCCCCCGAATTTTGCATTATCGCCTTCAAAGCGGTTTCTTAAGAGCTTCAACTTTTCTTCTTCTCACGATTATATTCAAAATTAAAAAAATCACAGTTTGCCCCCTCCCCGAATTTTGCATTATCGCCTTCAAAGCGGTTTCTTAAGAACTGTTTTCTTCTTCTCCACGATTATATTCAAAATTAAAAAAATCACGGGTTGAATTTGCCCCCCCAACCCCCGAATATTGCACTCTCGCCTTCAAAGCCGCTTTTCAAAAAATTAAGGTTTTTTTAACCAAAATTCCGAAAATTTTCGAAACCCCCAAAAGGCATGAATTCATAAAAAAAAACATAAAAAAATCGTTGGGGTTCATGGATGAACCCCAAAAAATACATTTCATGAAATCAGGTAAAAGGTATCATTTTGCTATCGATTCTCGGAAATTTTTTTGAAGCTCAAATATGCGGCAAATTTTGTACAAGTTCAATTGGAAATTTATGTTTTCGTAACACAAAAATCCCCAAAAATCTTCCTTAATTCAGGCTGAAAAAGATGATTTTTTGGGTAAAGTTTCGGAATATTTCTTAAACCCTAAAACAACCGGAAAATTAAATGAAACTACATTGAACTCGGGAAAATCTTAAACCCTAGATTCGGTAAAATTTTCAATTTTTTAAGGGCCTCCCATTGTAAAACTCCCCAACTCCCAAAACTCCCAAACTCCCCAATTGCGTTTGGTGGATATTTCTAATCATCAGCATTTCATACTTATCTGAAGTATAGTGTGCAAAATGTTTATTTGAGCATACACTAACTTACAGCACATATTACCTGCAGCATCTGAGTATATGTATATCTTATACTGAATGACTGTCACACTGTAAGTTGTGCATGCATTATTATGACAGATGTTCTGTATGATCCAACTTGATCACGGTAACAGTTGGAATAGATGTGCACAAAAGCATTCATTTGCAGTGCATGCTAACTATATTAGAACCCATACAGTATAAGGTGCCTGTTCAGTAATCTTAACACAGTAATTAGCTCAATATGACCCGGTGGAGTCGAGATACTCCTCGGACCATATATTGTTCTACTGTGGATTACTGAAAGGATGCTCACCGGAGCTGTATGTGAAATAGATCCTGCAACTCATTTTGTAAAATGAGATTATCCTGGAATTACATTGCAATATCCTAATCAAGTTCTTCATCCAGGGAAGCCTTTTATGCA
>LGRX02007014.1:0-44691 GCA_001247695.2 Cymbomonas tetramitiformis
GCGGGAGACGCACGGGGCACGGCGGCGAGGCGCAGGGGACGCACGGGGCACGGCGGCGAGACGCAGGAGACGCACGGGGCACGGCGGCGAGACGCAGGGGACGCACGGGGCACGGCGGTGAGGCGCGGGAGACGCCACTCGAAGGTGCGCGGACATGCAGCGGAGGGGCTGAGGCGAAGGGTCTCGGGGAGAGGGGATGGCAGGCGTACGGGCACGGGCCGGAGGGTCTGATGAACGACCCCCTGCTGCGGGGGGAGCTGCGGGAGGGGAACCCGGCGGTGGAGGAGTTTCTGCGCATCTGCGCCGTGTGCAACACCGTGGTCCCAGCCGAGCGGTCAGACCACGTCCCCGCCCCCCTTCCCCAGCAACCTCACGCCACTCGTGTCTCAGTGCAACATGGTGGCCCCAGCCGGCCGCCTTGCCCCTGCACAGCCCACCAGTCGCCTGCAGTCACCCATGATGCAACATGGTGGATGCAACATGGTGGTCCAGGTGGGCAGACCGCCTGCTACCCAAGCTCCCGTTCGTCACCTGCCCCTTCTTTTTTGCACGACGCTGTTATCCCAGCCACGTGGCCAGCCCATCCCGCATTGCGTCCACATCGCCCATACCCTTGGTCTGCCCGCATGGCAAGACAGGGTGTGGATGGCGGTGGGCATGCAGGGAGGCAGAGGGCAGCAGCGAGGGCAACAACTTCTGGGCGTCCTCCCCGGATGAGGTGGCCATAGTGAAGGCAACCGCGCAGCTGGGCGTGGTGCGCTCATCTGCCCATATGTCCGTTTGGTTGTCCAGCCGGCTGCCCGTTTGATTGCAGCCACGTGGCCACGTTGGGGACGATTTCTTGAGCTGTCCTGGGTGGCCATATTGCGGACAAGTGGCGTTCGCTGCGGAGAAGTTATTCCCCACCTCATTGGTGTTGGCGTGGTAGGCCGGATGGAGGTGAATTGAAAGGGAGAGGTGGGCGGTGGAGGCAGACGCTGGTGGAGCGGAGCGGGAGTGAAGTCCAGCTAAGGGTAAACGGAAGCGTGCAGCGCTACGAGGTGCTCGATGTGCTGGAGTTCACGTCCGAGCGTCGGTGCGGAGCCATCTCGCTCCCGCCCATCGCCATCACCATCCTCACACAACAGTCACCAATCAATGCAACCCGTCAGAAAGCTTCCTAGGATCGGCGGGGTTACCCTCCGTGTGGATGCTGCCTGGTGTGCGGTCATGGCAGCGCTGTGATGCCTGATGGCAGCGCTGGCCGAGGCACTTTCAGTCTTCGGGCGCCTTCAGCCCATCGCCTGCACCGCCTCAGTGCTGGGCGCCACATAATATCCACCCGGCAGAATGAAATGCCAGCGTGTCAGTTGCGAGTGAAAAGATGGGGTTTGCATATTGATCGAGTCAAAGACTTCATGCCGGTTCGCGACGGAACCTCCAGCATTTGGCTTGCGTCTGCCATGCTGCGATGCGCAAATGTTATGGGCTTTTCAATCGACACCGTACATAACATGCATGGTGAAACAGAATTAGCGGTTGGATCTTGCGGAATGGAGAATGCACTGCACGTTTCGTGAGAGTGGCTGCCGGGAGCACCACCGAAATCCGTTTGAGTCTTCCCTCTCGGCCGCGTGGTCTGGTGCAACTTTTTGCGCACCATCCTCAGTCCCCTAACCTCAAGGAGCTTGGGTATGAATGTGGGAGCCTTCGTCGGGGGACGCGGCAGGTGTATGAGCGTCATCGTGCGCGACCTGCAGACGGGGAGGCTGTCGCTGTACACAAAGGTGTGGGGGAAGTGGCTCTGCTCGCATCCTGTCGCGGCAACGAGCTCCGATGCACCCAGAGCTTAGCTGTTATGAGCGGAGAGAGGAAGATTTTATTTAGTTATTTATGCCATGACGTGAAGCGCAGTCGAACGCAATTTCAAGACATTCCGCGTGCAATGCGACGAATCGTTTTCGATACCTGAGTTCGCGCGGGCGTGCTCTGGAGTGTCGGTTGGTTTTCCGGCCAGGCTGCTGCCTCCCTCGTAGGCCCACGCGTGGGACTCTCAGTTGCGAACGGGACTGGGCAAACTCCCAGGGGGCGGACGACGTGGTTCTAGCGCGGCTGGTTCAAGGCGACCCGATGGTGGATGGCGCTGTGAACTGCTTGCAGGCAATTGTCCCCCTCTCTGCATACCCTCCAACAACCCCCTTGTAGGGCACCATCTACTTGATTTCCCGGCGCCCGGCTCTCACTTTGTTCCCGTCTCCTCTGTGCTCTCGCCACACGCGTTGAGATTCTCCATCTAAGATCGTGATAAGTGGCTGCTGATGGGGAGGTTCTGCCGCACGACGCACAGTGGGCGAGAGTCGCGGTGCCCCGGATGTGAACTGTGTGCGCTCCGCTTCTGTAGCTGCGGAGGCTGCCCCGGTGGCCACAGCGGCGCTCGGGGAGTAAGGTAGACGAGGATACAGAGTGATGGTGCAAGGGGCACCGAGTGATGGTGGGAGGGACAGCACCTCTTGCCTGCCGCTTCAAGTGCTTGCCTGGACGCCGCCTCTTCTGGGCGCCGTGCAGCTCGCACTCTCTGGAGTCATTCGACGCAAGGCCAACTACCATAGTGTAATGGCGTTGCTATGGAAGTTGTGCTTGGCGTTGCTGAATACCCGACACCGATTCGTGTACCGTAGGTCTGTAAACAAGTGCCGTGTGCTGTCATATTTGTATACCCGACTCAGATCCTTGTACTGTAGGTTTTTAAACAACGTGTCGTTTGCTTGCATACAACAACTACCAAACGGCACGTTGTTTAAAGACCTACGGTACAAAAATCGGAGCCGGATATTCAGCAACGCCAACTACAACTACCATTGCAGCCAACTACCATATCCACTTTTGCCACCCATGGAATCTGCGAATTCCTTCCAAAAGCGCGTGCCAATAGGTGCCAAGAAGGATGATCACGTGGCGACTCTCCGCGAGAGCGGGCAGCCCTAATCGGAGCTTGTGCGGCCGTAAAAGTGACCCTAATTGACAGCGGCGAGCGGTCCGCATCTCGCAGAGTCATGCCTCGTGTCAGATTCGCACCCGTCATTTGCGACAGATGGAGCGAGTGGGTGGGACAGGTGTATGCGGAGTCCGGGCTCCGGACACTGTGTGTTGCGATGAGGCGGCTAGACGAGGGCCTATACAAGGTGCGGCAGACCCAGAGGGAGCCTCTTGCTCCCCCCCCCCGCCCCTCCCCGGCGAGGTGCAATCTTCGCCTTGCTCGAGCCCTCAGGCGTACACCAGGCGTATCAAGCTGCCGTGCCCTCGCAGCCATCTTCAGCTCCACCACAGCGCCTTTTTCAGGCGAGCCCGCCCGCGCATGGATGATCTGCGCCACTCACAAACCTGGCAGAGCATATGGTCGAAACGCACGCCCGGATCCTGGACGCGGAAGCGGGGAGTGGGGAGCGGCTGCTGCGCGCATGGCCGCACAACAGCAGGGCAGGCCTGGGGCAAGCCTGGGGCAAGCCTGGGGCAAGCCTGGGACAAGCCTGGGGCAAGCAAGGGTGTGGGTGAGGGAGCGCGCAGGAGTGGAGTTGCAAGTATGCAGAGGCGCGGGCGGCGGTGCATGGGGTGGGGGCGGTGGCGGCCACGTGCGCTGCTGGAGAGGGAGCTCCAGCTGCAGGGGGTTCTGGCCATCGAAGACCGGCTGCAGGAGGCGGTGCCGGAGACGGTGGAGGTGACACCCCAGTGGGCAACCCGGGTGTTGAGGGGGCAAGATGTGAGCGGCGCGCCCGAGGGCTGGGCGTATTGCTCTGCTGGAATATGCGCTGCGGGCGCCGGTGGTTTGGAGGGCCTTTAGGAATCGCCGTCGCCCGACATTTGCAGAGTGCGGGCGGAGCTGTAGGGATATTGCCATCGTGATACCGCAGCATGTTAAGGGTATCGACATATCCGAACTGGTCAGATGGCTTGTAGACGAGCTGTTCTGATGTTAGAAAGGAAAGGGAAATGGGATGACGAAAGCCCGCAGCTGTCACCATTCCGAGATCCGAAATTGTGTCTCACAGTTTTCTTGTAGTTTTCTTGTGTCAAGAATCCACCTCGAGCCCACATCATTTTCTTCCGGAAAAAAAAAGAGGGTAACTTAATCTCGAATCGTGGAATGCTGATAATTGCAAACAATGCGTTTTATGTTATTCTAGTTGTGGAACTCGATGGGCCACGGTACAATGATCAGCGGGGGGAATCCGATCAGTGCTCTAGAATTGCACACCGTCCCTTTTTGCTTCCATCGAGACCGTTCATCCACTCTGCGGTTTGATCAGTTCGGATATTCAAATACGAGAAGACGTTGCACCCGTAGCATGCAACGGTGTCCTGATGACAATATCCCAATGTGACAATGGCTTCGGCCTCGCCGTCTGCGGGTCGAGAAGCATTCGTAGCAGATGACACCTTTCAAGTGCACCACCTGGAAATTGAAACCGTTGCCACCTCAGCACCGCCGCGGGCACGTGCCGGGCATCTCCGCGCTCAAAAGGAGTGGCCACGATGAAGTGCTCAATAGCAGTCGCTGCGGTGCAGTACTTTGTGCCGCAACATGCGCCTGCTCGGTGTCCATGGCGTAGCCAATGCCCCCCTCCCCCGCCCCCTCAAAGCCTTCGTCCTTTCCTCTGTGGCAACTCGTTATGCAAAAAAAAATCCCGCTATGAGCGCGCTATGGGAGGCGGCGGGGGCGGGGTATGCAGATGCTGCAGCGAGCGGGGATCGCGCTCTGGATGCTGACGGTGCGGCCTCCCTAATCGTGCCAGATCAGCCCGCAGCTGCCGTGCAAGCTCAGTGAGGGTGCCAGGTGTGTTGAGCAGGGTGCAGCAGTTGCCAGCTGGGTTGATGCCTGGAGGTGCTGTGGGGGGTATATGTGGAGTCCAGTTCGGAGCCGGGCCGTAAGTGTGTGAACAGTAGGGCCCGAGGCCCTGTGAGGTGAGAGATTGGGGGGAGGGCTAGGGCACAGATTTTTGCCTATAAGTGTGCGCATCCTTGGACTAATTTCTTTGGCAATTAAAACCCAAACTCAAGCCACCAGATTGCCACAAAAGTTCGGCTGCGCAATGTACCCATGCCAGGGTTCGAAGGATTTAGCTCACACTTCGGGACTCTTATCCGGACTTTCCGGAGCTCACCAGTGGAGAACGAAACCCCCGAAGCCTCACCGGGCCTCCCGAATGCCTCTGTGCGCGCACTGCTTGAGACTCTGAATAGATATCCCGGAGTGTGTGCTGAACCCTTGGATTCCCGGTGTGAGCACATCCTGCAGCGGAGTGGCTTCGCTGTGGCAGTCTGGTGGGTAAGCTGCCGGCGCTCAGAGGAATCAGTTGCGAGGCGCTCGTTGTGTGCATGAAAGGTGCAGGCCTGGTGCCACCGTGTCAGTGTCTCGAGGGATGCCTTGTCGAGGCCCGTGATTGGCTCGCGCGTGCCTTGCCCATCCACTGGGTTGGTGCTGGGCTGACCTCAGCTGGCACGAAATACAATTGCAGGGGGACAAGCGCAGCACCGCCCTCAACATCGCCAAGGCCGCTGGGATCCTCCCCTCCCAGAGCACCCTGCTGCACGTGCAGGGAGGCACTGAGAAGGTCTGAACCCTCCCCTCCCCCCCGTTGTCCCCCCACCCCCTTTTTGTATGCAGCTCGATGCCCGTGTGATTGTGGAGCCTGCTGAAATGCTGCCAGCTGTAATGCCGTGGGAGCGGAAGTTAGCGCCGCTGGCACGGCCACCAATATTGCGGAGTGGTCCAACGTGGCGGCCGTCCTCGCTGCGAGGAGGCGGTCGGTGTCTCCTGCCCGCGCCTGCGGCAGGCAGCAGCGTGTGGATGCAGCTGTCACACGCAGCTGTCACTCAGCAACACGTGGATCCTCCTGTTTGACCGGCTGGAACTCACGGCCACTGGGCTCTCTTAGGCGCCCCCTGACTGCGGAGAGGCTCCCCATGTAGGAGGCGAGGGGCCAGCGCCAGGTGGCATTGGACTGCTACGTCACATTGATAATGCCACTGCGCGGGTAATGCGAGGTGAGCGGACAGGAGTTGGGGTCGGGGGGGAGAGGATCGGGGAACAGGAGATCGAGTTGTCGCTGCACGATGCTCTGGCGGAGGCGGAGACTCAGGACACCTCGAATACACCTGTGCGCACGGATACCTTTAATCCTCCTCCCTCCACCGCTCACAGGCTCCCCCAGTGCTTCTTCCTCCGTCCGCTTTTGGCTCCTGCGGCATATGCTGCCAGTCGGGATCCAATCGTATCGTTAGAGTATTGCCGCTGGCCTGACGAAGGAAGCAGAGCAGTGGCGCGGTCATTTTTTCACAGCTGCCATATTACAGCATGCTGCAACCTCACCTGAGCTGTATGCAGTGCGAGCTGACTGAGTGCCCAATGATCGATGCAACGCCAGTCCGGCGCTACTTGAGACTGCATTCATCAGGCCGCGCTTCTGAGAGAGTGAAAAATTGGTGCTCCCTGCGTGCTGTTCCTGCCCTCCTGGCTACCCCTCAGCATGCTGCTGCGTTTACTTCAATTCCACGAACTCCGCTCCTCGACCTCCCATTGTGGCGCACCCATGTGGGGGCCTCGCCGGTGACAGCTGCATAGACGCCCTGCAAGTTTCGAGGGGGGTTTCTCGGGAGGGAACTAGGGAGGGTGCTCACGTGGTGGGCTGGGGTGAGGCGGCTATCAGGTGGTGATGGTGGTGGAGGGGAGCTGCCTGGATGCAATTGTGGAGGAGCAGGTTCGTGCCCCTCCCTTGCAGCTGCGGAATGGATGCATGCTGGCGCGCCTCTTTGGCTTGCAGGCATGCGGGGAGTGGCTCGTTGCAAGCTTTCAGTGGCTCTCGGTAGCTGTCCGTGCGTTTCAGTGGCTGTGTCGCAACTAGGGCCCGTTCGGCGCGGGCGTCGTCCGGAGCGCTGTTCAAGCGAGCCGGCCCGCGCAGCGTGCGTCGCAGCGTCGAGGGAGATCCCCTGATATCTGCCGTATCTGACCAATCGAAGGCCTTCACTCTCACATAGCTCCCCCCAGCAAGTGTGACGGCTGTGTGATATAATCAGCTCATCAAGCTGTCATTGGACATCATCGGCGGCGGCCAAAAGACTAAAGACAATGATCGTCAGCAAGAGCCATCCTGCACATGGCTTGTTGCTAGATCTAAGTCGATGGCTATCCTATAAGGGCTGAATGTAAATAGCAAGGCCCGCGTGGTGATAGCTTATGGGGGTGCCGGATGAGGTCTGGGAGGGGGTGGCGCAGCCACACCTGTTTTCCCAAGTAGCGCTGCTCGTGGATGCAGTGGTATGCTGTCGAGTAACCCCCTCACAGGTAGCACCTACTTGACTCTAGTCTCTCTCTCGTCCCGCTCCTCCTGCTCTCGTTGGTGCACCCTCAGAGCACTCTCAGAGCACTCTCAGAGTGCAGCGTGGCGCCAGCCAATCGAATTCGGGGCCCCTGCTGCAAGGCGCGCAAACATTTGGTAGCGGAGCACTCTCAGATTGCAGTGTGGCGCCAGCCAATCGAATTCGGGGCCCCTGCTGCAAGGCGCGCAAACATTTGGTAGCGGAGCACTCTGGATGTGCCCTCCCTCCACATGGTATCCAGCCCAGCCAAAGCGTGCCATCGCTGTGCCCATCAAATGGTTTAAGTGACCGAGATTCGGCTTTGTCCCGATTGGGCTGCTGACATGCGCAACCGTGGCGGATCCTGTGGTGCAGAAAGCGCGCATCTCGGAGCTCGCGTGTCAGTGCGGCCAGAGGGTGTTGGCAATTGGCACGCCCATCCCCGCCCACACCCTCATCCTCGGTCCATCTATCTGCCTTTTGTCCGTGTGGACCCCTGCGCCGTTACCGTGCTCTCGCTTCCGCCCTCTATCCGCCTGCCGTCCGAGTCCTGAACCGCTCAAGCAGCCTCACCTTAGACCTCCGCTCTCAAGTCCGCGTGCCCCCCTTTTACCCTCTTGCTGTGTTTCACTCCCGCATGACACTCCCTTGCGCTGCGTATTGCCCTTCGTCCTCTTTTGCCCCTCTTCCCTCATCCGGCGTAGATTCCTTGGAAGCAAGCATAGGGGGCAGGGTAACGGGTGATTCCCGTTAATAAATTTACGGTGTTTTAACGGT
This sequence comes from Cymbomonas tetramitiformis, assembly GCA_001247695.2. Lineage (NCBI taxonomy): Eukaryota > Viridiplantae > Chlorophyta > Pyramimonadophyceae > Pyramimonadales > Pyramimonadaceae > Cymbomonas > Cymbomonas tetramitiformis. Next base: position 8,110 of record LGRX02007014.1, read on the forward strand.
ATTTAACACGCGGGATTTGGTTGGAAGAAGAAGAAAAGAGAAGAGGCACGGTGCCAAGCCTTGCCCGGTCTGAAGCGGGGAGTGGTGCGGGGAGTGAGGGGTGCAGGCGATGGTGCCAATGACGTGGCCATGATTCAGGCACGGTCCCGCTCTTGCTCCACGTTGGCGCTGCGGAGGCCGTTGGCACCGCACATTCTTGCCACAGTCAGGCCGCTGACATGCCACACCGAATGCCAATGTGGGCGCAGCGCTGTCACACCCTTGGCAGACCCACGGGAGCGTGCGCCGCGCTCTCTGGTTAGCTGTGGGATCTACCCGGCTTTTGGAACAACATGAGTGGGATGAAAGTGTGTCACGCAGTATTCATTGGCTCTCGCATCTGGTGGCATTTCTGCGAGTCGCATCGTTTTGGAGAGTAGGAAGGGAGTGAGCTTGTCGGCTCTAACGAGCATGCAGTCGGCGAGATGAAGGGTTTTAGAATTGCGCGCTTACACCCGTTGGATATGCAACTGGTGTGAACATTGAGCATCGGATCAAACAACCAGCCATGAATGGGTTCAAGGACTTGCCAGCAGCGGTGACCCGGGTGCTGCGCTCGACACCGCGGTGTCTAAGGAGTCAACAAAAAGGATCTTGTGCACGTCCTATTAGATGTTTACAAGTTTACATTTTTACTGATGCGATTTCAACCGGCCCGCGATTTCAACCAATATCACATGCTGAATTCTGCCGGTTCGATGCGGTGTACGATGATGTGGCATAACCTTGTCGTGGACTGCATTTCCCCCCGATCCGCATCAATATTCTGAGCGCCTGAAAACGCTCACGGGGGTCAAAGGAATTCCGCGTAGTGTGATGCTTCTGTCTCAGGCGTGCTCTGCGGCATGCAGCATGCGTCACACACGCCAAGGCTCTCCGGGCTGGGTGACGACGGTGGATCCTCGGAACTGGACGAGACGCTCACCTGAGGTCGGGGGGGAGGTGGGGGTCCACGGGAGGGGCTGTTATTGGAGCAGGAGGCACACGTGGGAGTCGGACTTAGCGGATGCGAAGGGCTGCAGGCGGCCCGCGCGGCTGACTTCTCGTTTGCTAAATTCCATTGCTTGCAGCGGCTGCTTCTGGTTCCTCCCGTTCACCGCGCACCGTTAATCAAGCCCGCGTGCATCCGCCAAAGCCAGCGGATGCCTCTGGGGACCTGGCGGCATCCACGTGGCGTGCCGGCCGATGAAACAATGACTGCGCATCGCATCGTCGATCATGCTCAGATGCACTGCCGGGGTTGCACCTGGGGCTTGCATGCGAGAGAAGCTTGTGTGGTTCGCGCGTGTCGAGGTGAGGGACTTCCCAGGCGAGCTCGCGATGTCGTCTGCACACGCAATGGGTGGATGGACGGTCTTGTCAGGCGCCAGGAGCTAACTGCGGGGTCACTGAGCGGCTGGAAATGCCTCCGGGTTGACCGGGGGGGCACCGGGAGGCAGATCCACGGACGCTCGGCGTACCAGCGGACGTGCTTCATCTCGCAGTTCTGCTTCTACAAGTCGTTGCTTCTGAGCTTCACACAAATTCTATACGCCTTCAGCTCCGCGTTCTCCGGCTCGAGCCTCTTCTCTTCCTTCACCATCATGGTGCCACCCCCTTCCTCCCCCTTCGACGCTGCTTCCGCCCGCATCCGCCCCTCGCCATGCCGAAGGTGGACCGGCTCAGCGCTTCCTCTTCCCACTTTGTCCGGGCCCTCGTCTGTGGAGTCGGTCCACCGGTGTGGGTTACACCCTCTTAGCATACCGTCCACCTTGTCACAATTCGCCTTGACGTACTCGGCGATGGCTCCATGGCCTGCGCGAGCATCGATACCACGGCCGCGCAATTGGACTACACCTAGCAACTGAGCCAATTGGACTACACCTAGCAACTGGGCCAATTGGACTACACCTAGCAACTGAGCCAATTCTTGCTCCGTGGTCGTGTGACATTCAGGTCCGTCGATGACACTGACGAGGATCTTTTTTAAGCTTCGTCACAGTTTGAGCACACGTCTTAGGGAACGTCTCAAATCGATATTTTTGTATAGGACGTACTAGATCGGTTACGCCACGCATATCGAACGGTGAGCTTTGTGTGTCTTTAGCCTTGATATTGTCACACACGAGGACCTGATGGGGCCGGGAGAGAGAGCTGCCAGGCATATAACGTGGTGTACACATCGTTCCCAGTCCTCGGGTACCTTTTCAACAAAGACTTGCAGGACTCCACAGTGCTCGCAAACCCTCATCTCTATCGGCTCTGTCAGAACGGTGCACACCCTCTCCTCGCATGCCCTCCCTGCCATCCAAATCACGGCATCACATCCATCCCCTGGCCTCCAACCTGCTCTCCGCTCGTGAAGGCCTGTGGGGATCGCGGGAGCCGCGGTCAAATTGCTCGTGGTGCTCGAGGCAAACCATTGTGTCCCTTTGTGTTATCGCTTCGAGTGGCGCAGTGTGCCTGCTGCCTGAACGTTGTGCGTCGTAGATGACGTGGAAGATGACGTGGAACATGGGCCGCGCAGATAGCGCTTTGAACGACAACACTGCTCAGAGCTGGCTGTCATCGGCACTGCTCCATGCCATCGTACTCTTCAGCATCGCGGTAGTGTCCTCTGCCCTGTCATGCCCGCGCCGCTCTCCCTCATTCCTTCTGTGGCCTGTGACGGTTGCCTCGCCGCCACCTGTGCCGCCGCAGGCCTCGCTGGATTCAAAGGGAGCCACCACGTGGCATATCGCTGCGGTGCCGTGGCAAATTCCTGCAGGAACCTGTTTCGTGATTGGTACTTGATGTGACGTGGTTGATGCGTTGTAATAGCTCAATCGGTATCAGGTCGCGGTTCGCTCCCACATCCCGCGGGATGTCGTCGGCTCAGCGGGGCATGCCATTGCCCTACCCGGAGTTCCGGAGGAGACCCCGGGGTGCCTTGATGACCGCGGGGCGGGGGGGCAGACGAACTCGCCGGAGGGGCTACAGGTGGACCAGGAGACTCAAGGGATCACCTCGGCATCGTGCATCGTGTGGGTGCAGTCGCTCGTGCTCCTCATCGAAGGCGATAGGTGCGCACCCGCCACCTCCCCGAGCGTTACCCCGCGGGCGGCGCTGGGCGCCGTCTCCTCTGGCGCGCGGCCTTGTGAGAATGCACCTGCGGGCTTGCCGTCAGGCCCGGGAATATCGCCACGGCGCTGGATGTGATGCCGATATAGGCCTCGGCAGCACTGGATAGGTGTGGGAGACTGGGCGAGCCCTGTCTGTGTGCTGTGCTGTGGTGAGGGAGCGGACTGCGGCTTCACATTGTTGTTGCTCATATTCAGTGCGGGATGGGGGGGGTTGCAGCTTCACATTGTTGTTGCTCATATTCAGTGCGGGATGGGGGATTGCAGCTTCACATTGTTGTTGCGCGTATTCAGTGCGGGATGGGGGGGATTGCAGCTGCACAATGTTGTTGCTCATATTCAGTGCGGGATGGGGGATTGCAGCTTCACATTGTTGTTGCTCATATTCAGTGCGGGATGGGGATTGCAGCTTCACATTGTTGTTGCTCATATTCAGTGCGGGATGGGGGATTGCAGCTGCACGTTGTTGTTGCTCATGTTCAGTGCGGGATGGGGGATTGCAGCTTCACATTGTTGTTGCTCATGTTCAGTGCGGGATGGGGGATTGCAGCTTCACATTGTTGTTGCTCATGTTCAGTGCGGGATGGGGGGATTGCAGCTTCACATTGTTGTTGCTCATATTCAGTGCGGGATGAGGGGGATTGCAGCTGCACGCCGTTGTTGCTCATATTCAGTGCGGGATGGGGGGTTGCAGCTTCACATTGTTGTTGTTCATATTCAGTGCGGGATGGGGGATTGCAGCTTCACACCGTTGCTGCTCATATTCAGTGCGGGATGGGGGATTGCAGCTTCACACCGTTGCCGCTCATATTCAGTGCGGGATGGGGATTGCAGCTTCGCATTGTTGTTGCTCATATTCAGTGCGGGATGGGGGATTGCAGCTTCACATTGTTGTTGCTCATGTTCAGTGCGGGATGGGGGATTGCAGCTTCATATTGTTGATGCTCATATTCAGTGCGGGATGGGGGATTGCAGCTGCACACCGTTGTTGCTCATATTCAGTGCGGGATGGGGGGGATTGCAGCTTCACATTGTTGCAGCACGTGTTCATCTGGGGCTCGCTCGCAGCGTTCTACACTCTCAACACGGCAAAACCCTCCTCAGGCCCTTCCTCTCCTGCAGCAGCCCAGGCCACGCCTCCACCTCTGCCTTGTGCCTGCGCCCTGTCCGCACCCGCTTCTCCCGCGCGGGCTCCGCGCTAAACAACAACAGAGATGATCGCGGGCGCTATGTGTCGCATCGTCTCACGGACCGTCTCGTTGTTTTGCACTGACGCGCCGCCATTTTACCTGTGCGTGAAGCCTGGGTCGTGGCGTTGCGAGGGTCGTACGCTGCCCGGCCATTATCAGAAATGACCGCAAGATCATAAACCACGATTTGTCCGGGAGGGCATTCCGATTGGTCCGTGAGGGTATTCTTCCCAGCAGGGACATTCTTCTTGAATGCTTTCCGATTGAACCGTTGGTCCTCGGCATAGGCGGGGGCGCTGGAAAAAGGCATCGTGCATGTGGCATGGCGGCTGTATCAGATATCAGAAGCCGGGCGAATTGTGTCGCTGAGCTTTTGTGGGCTCCGAGAATAGCGCCTCGAGGGACTAGACGCCAGAGGTGCACTCAAGGGGGGGCTCGCAGTAACTACCTCGGCTCCCAAGGTTACCTTGGGCCCACACAGCTGGAAGTGTGAAGGGAACCTGGCGGGGGGAGACGTGTGGGCGGTGCAGGTCTTGCATGACATGCGCGCCGTCGGCTCTTCCCTATTGCTGAGAATTGCGCAGCCCTCTTATTGGCTCACGCTGCTCGTGGCAGTCACTCTGTCAACCGTGCGTTCTGACTGTATCCGCTCGTGTCCTGTAGCCCGAGCACGTCAATTCCACATGCGCTGCCACTTCAAGCTGCCTGGGCCCAGCCACGTGTCTCAGCACACTGCCCTGCCTGGGCCCAGCCACGTGTCTCAGCACACTGCCCTGCCTGGGCCCAGCCACGTGTCTCCGCACACTGCCCTGCTTGGGCCCAGCCACGTGTTTCCGCACACTGCCCTGCCTGGCCCCAGCCACGTGTCTCAGCACACTGCCCTGCCTGGGCCCAGCCACGTGTCTCAGCACACTGCCCTGTCTGGCCCCAGCCACGTGTCTCAGCACACTGCCCTGCCTGGGCTTAGCCGCGTGTCTTCGCACACTGCCCTGCCTGGTCATTTCAAGCAATTCACAGCAGGGTGAGACAAACATGTCAAGCAAGTTGGCAGGCCACAGCAATGCTTCTCATTAAATTGCTATTAGGTTAATTGTTGTTTGTTTCCTTTGTCTGCCTTTTCTCTTTTCCTCTTTGCCTTTTCTCTTTTCCTCTTTTGCCTTCCAGGCTCATTTGCATTCTGACCTTTGGCTGAGTGAGTTTCTCCCAGATTTCTTTTGCTCTTCACATCTCATTGCCAACAGGCACGCTGCATAGCATTTCATTAAAAATAGCTTTCTTACATGCTTTTAAGTGTGTGAGAGAAAATCTCTTTTTGGAATGTCTTCTCTAGGCTGATTCACAGCTTCACATGCTTTTTAGGCTGATGCACAGCTTCTAAGGCAAAATGTTTAGAGTCTTTTGGGTTGGGTGGGTAGGGAAGGCAAAAGAACAGAGCTGCGGATTCCCACGGGCGGAACTCCTAAATACTGTCGTGTGTAAAGCCTTTAGATCTAACTCAGCTGCTGATTTTGATCTAACGGCTCAGGAAACTCTGATCGATCTACCGGCACAGAAACCTCTAAAATTCCGCAGGCTCCAATTTAACCATTTCTTTTGCTCTTCACATCTCGTTGCCATGTAACAGAGATCATTAGGCACACTGCTCTGTGCCAGGCTGCCGCTGCTGCTGCTGTCGCCATCTCGGAGTGGTCCACCCGAAGTACTTCTCCATGTGCTCGTCGGGAACAGCTGCCGGGTCAATGTAGGAGTGGATGGCAGAGGACAGCTGAGACCAGCCGCCCAGGAAGCAGCACTTCTCAAGCGCCGCGCCCACAGCCCTGGCACAGGTACAAGCCCCCTTGCGGGTGCTGTGGCCAGAGAAGTGTCCCCCTTCCGGAGGGACACACCCCAGCCTCCCCAATGCCAACTGCACCCAGCCATTAGCTTGCGCCGACTGGAGCTTTCCTTGCTCCCACGGCAGCCTCCAGTAGCTGCCCTGCACTTCCGAGCCTGTCACCGGGCGATGCCCCCAACAGGCATCCCGCACCTGCTGCCAGTGCTGCAGGAGCTGCACAAGCCCCGCCACCCCCGCTGCGGGGATGGTGAGCCTCCTCCTGAGGCGCACGTGCCCCCTGCCTTTCTCCTTGTGGAGAACCACGGAGATGTCATCACCTGTGATGCTGATGTGCTCCCTGCGCATGGAGACGCCCGTCTCTGGCCGGCCGAAGGTGACGAAGGCAAACACCACGTAGGTGCACGCCCTCAGCAGCTCCGTAGCTGCCCGGCCCACCGGCTCCAGCCCCAGCCCGTGCGCATGCACCGCTGAGACATGCCTGGCAGGCAGCCAGGTCCGCACCGTCTGCTCCTCACCCGCGGCTTCAGCCGCCTGCACCTGGAGGCGGGCCATGCCCTTCACTGCTCTGGAGATCGCCCGGCCCCTGGCAGGCCCGGGGAACCCCATGTCCTCGTGGTAGTTGTTGATGGCGGATAGGTAGGGTTGCATGTTGGACGCCTGCACCGTGCCCTTGTCCAGCATGTGAGCAATGTACAGCCTCACCGTGGCCCCCGTTGCCGGAAGCCACTGTCTGCCCTCCGCCTCACAGAACGCCATGAAGGCCCGAGCCTTCGGCCGGTAGTTGCCCACCGTCTTGCCGCCCAATGCTGCCCCCTGCATCTGCACTGCCAGCTCAGTGAGGGAGCTGTCCCCCAGCTCTCCTCTCCAGCGCTCCTGAAGCGCCGCATCCCAGCCAGTCACCTCCTGCACCGCTGCCGGGAGCACCTCATACCTCTCCTTGCTCATGTCCAGGTCCTCCTTGTCTCCATCCTCGTAGGCAATGTGGGTTAGGCCGTCCGACCCCGTGTCACCCACGGTGCCGGTGTACCAGGCATCATCCTGGGGCCAGTACACCTTCACCTTGAGGCCACTCGCCAGCCCCGCCTGCGGCGCCTGCCCGGCTGCCCGCCTCCCATCCTGCAGGTAATGGCTCACCGGGAGGCGGAGATGCGGAACATGATGCCGTCCCAGCTTGAGGCCCCGAGCAGCTCGGACCCTCCCAGCCGGCTGGGAGTAAAGAGGTCCCTGCCCCGGGGCAAGATCACCACCTCGTCGGCCATGGCCTCCAGCTGCTGGAACCACATCTGCCCCGGCCAGTAGGGCGCCACCACCGTGGCGGCGCACTTCTCCTCCCGCAGCTTGTGCGCCACCTCGTCGAGGAGGGACCACGGGGGGTTGACCCAATTGACCTCTCCTAGCCAGGAAAAGGCCAAAGAGTCCACGCCCTCGCACCCCGGGTCGTGCCACTGTGCGTAGTAGCGCGGCAGCTGGGCGGAGAGCTCCGAGGCGAAGCGGTCCACGGTGTGCTGGTGCCATTCCCGCTCCGCCCACTGAAACCACCTGCGGTTCAGCCGCCAGTCGTCCAGGTCCCGGTCCCGAGACAAGCGGTCGGCCCACTCATTTGCCTCGCTTCTGATGTACCTCGCCTGGAGCTCGATGTCGTTTAAGTCCAGCAGGATCCACAGGCGCCGCATCCGCCGCATCAGCTCCGGGTTGCGCGACGTGAAGTGCGAGAGCATGGCCACCACCGCCTGGTTGTCGCAGTAGAGGCGCACCACCTTGCCGGTGAGCTCTCTCAGGAAGGATTGCACCGTCTTGTACACGGCCTCCAACTCCAGGTGCGTGATGTGTAGATGCCGTAGCTCGTCGGACCAGAATCCTCTTGCCGCGTGCTTGAGGTTCAGCACCCCGCCCCATGCGAACAGAGACGCGTCGGTGTGCACCTTCGCTCTCGTGGGGCTGCGCCAGATCTTGCGACCGTTCCACCGGCTCTGAGCCGGCAGCCTGAGCCACCACTCGATGTCGCTCCACGCCTGCCGTGTGAGCTTCACCTTCGCGCCCCATCCCCGCCTCGTGGAGAGCACGAAGTGGAGCTCCCTGAGATACAATCTCGCCGGAGGGACTGGCAGATACACAGACTGGCAGAGCCCCGTGAACGCTGCCAGCTTCCGAGCTGGGAGCCACCTCCGCTGTCGCGACGCCTCGCTGAGAAGCGCCTTGGACTGCAGGTGAATCTTCTGCAGCCTCGCCGGTGTCACGCGGAACTGTCCCGCCTTGAGGTCCACCTCGAGCCCGAGGTGCTCCACCAGCTGCGTCGGCTCCCATTGCCCCTTTTTCTCGTTGCGCGACAATCCGAGTCTCACCAAGACCCGAGATGTCAGCTCGCGCGCCCTGAGCGCCTCGATCCTGCTGCTTAGCAGCAACAGGAAGTCGTCCATGTAAGGGAGCACCCGCGCCCCCTGCTGATGCTCCTCGCGGCCGCATCCTCCAGCTCGTCTGCGAACTGCCCAACGTCGTCGCACCTTGCTTCCGCTTTGCAGCTTCCGCACTTCCCGCCGATCCTCCGCGGATCTCGGAGAACGAAGGCACTCCACGAGCACCTTCATGACCTTGACGAAGATTCGTGGCGAGTCGTTCCAGCCGAAGGGAAGGGCGCCGCACTGGAACAATTCCCCCCGCACGTCGAACTGCATGTACTCCTGGAAGGCGGGGTCGATCCCCACGACGTGGTAACCGTCCTGGAGGTCGAAGCTGAAACACCAGTCGTTCGGCTTGGCGAGCCGACGCAGCTTCTTCAAAGTCTCCATCTTGCAGCGAGATTTTACGCAGTGAGCGTTCAACCAGCGGAAGTCCATCACTAGACGCCACTTGTTCGTCCCCGTCTTCGGCACCAGGAACACTCGGGATACGTGTCGTCGCCTCCTCGCTCGCACCCATGCGCCCGTTCTGAGACACCACTCGGTCTCTGCGGCCATCCACTCCAGCTGCGGAGGGGTGGCGTCGCCCAACGACACTCCGTGATCGAAAGGCAGAGGCGCCTTGTCGACCCATCGCATCTTTGCCCCTTTGCTGATCCACTGCATCACCTCTGAGTTCGCGCCAGCTGCGCGCCATGCCCCCCTTCTGCTCCGCACCCTTTTCTGCAGGGTGGGCTCTTTCCGTTGAACGCCCCGAGGGGTGGAAGGCGTCCAACCTTTCCGTGATCGGAAAGTTAGGTCTGGGCTTGGGCGCCTCGCCCAAGCCCTGACCATTTACCTCCCTTGCCGCTGCCGCGGCCACCTTCACCTTTTCCAGCGCCTTTGCCCTTGCCTCCTTGACGGTCACGAAAAGTCGAAACTTTGGCGCTAGCCTTGGCGTGCGTGTTCATCACGGCCTTCGCCTTCGTGGTGTCGAATTCCTTCAACCACTTCGTGAGCACTGAGTCGCTCACCAACCCGTCGCTGCCTGCGTACACCTTCTCCTCGATGAAAGCCAGCTTCGCCCGCAACGCCTCAGCTCCGCCGTGCGAGGTTGCGTCAGACTCCATGCTCGCTCTGAGCTGTAACATGGTGTAACGGTTGTTAAGGAGCGAAAAAACGCCCTTAAACGTGTTGTGCGCTGCGAAAACGCGCTCACTCAATTCCTCCACCGTTGGGGGATCCTTTTCATCTTGACACCAGTCCAAGGTCACCTCGGAAAACGCAATCGCATCGTGCATGTACGACAGCGCAGGGGCAAGCACCAACTGCTCGTAACGCATGGACGAGTTGGTGCATTTGGAGAGGGCGTCGTAGGTCTTGTCGTTGTACAGGTCGTACATCTGCGGCATGTCAGTCTCCAGTGTCGCAGGTCTCGCAGGGAACGGATTCCCTTCAACGTGTGGGACATACGGGAGCTTTTTTAATGCCTCCAACTCCGCGTCTCTGCTCTGAGCGGAACCACCACCCTGCGAAGCGGCTTTCGCTGCCGCCTCCTCCGCGACTTCAACTCTCGCTGCGAGAGTCTCCATCTGCTTCATCATGAGCTTCATCATTTCGCCCTGTTGCTCCAACAGGACTTCCATCCGGGACTTCGCAGCCGGTTGTCCAGCCGCGCCAGCATTGTTCTCCGACGCGCCTTGCTCACCTTCTTGATCGCTCATTGTAGTACGTCGTCAAGGGTTTAAACTTCCACAGTAACGTTAAAATGTGGGGTAAAATTTTTTGCAGTGTGCCGCACTAAGAATTTCTCCGCGACGAAAAATTTCTTGTGAAGTTCTTTTGCGAAGGCAAAAGAACAGAGCTGCGGATTCCCACGGGCGGAACTCCTAAATACTGTTGTGTGTAAAGCCTTTAGATCTAACTCAGCTGCTGATTTTGATCTAACGGCTCAGGAAACTCTGATCGATCTACCGGCACAGAAACCTCTAAAATTCCGCAGGCTCCAATTTAACCAGACTGTCAGGTGACAATGCTACACGAGCTGCTAAGCTACTGTTGCTCTCTCCTAGCTAACAGTGCTTCTCTGCTTCATTCCTTGCCTCCGTGGCTAGCAGAGTGCCCCTTGGCAAGCAGTCCTCTCGTGGAGCCGTCACCTGGCCCTCAATCCCCAATCCCACAACAGAAAAACAACTCAGAGTGGAGCGGAGGGAGGGTTTTACAGAATTTGAGAGAGAAGCCGAAGCTTTCAGGGTCAGAATTGCAAGAATTGCCAGGCCCGTGAAACGCTCCTACTTTGGTATGCGGCTTCGCGGGCCGCAACCACCTCCGATGTAATACCGCCTCGGTATAGATCGGGCCTGATCGGGCAGACTATACCTACAGGTTATGCCCGATCTGTCGCGTCCTACCGCGGGCGCAACTCTGTTGTGAGTCTTGATTTAAATAACCCGAATTATTTCCAAGGCAATAATTCTGAATTATTTCAAGCAATTCACAGCAGGGTGAGACAAACATGCCAAGCAAGTCGACAGGCCACAGCAATGCTTCTCATTAAATTGCTATTCGTTTAATTGTTGTTTGTTTCCTTTCTCTGCCTTTTCTCTTTTCCTCTTTTGCCTTCCAGGCTCATTTGCATTCTGACCTTTGGCTGAGTGAGTGTCTCCCAGAGACGGTCAGGTGACAATGCTACACAAGCTGCTAAGCTATTGTTGCTCTCTCCTAGCTAACAGTGCTTCTCTGCTTCCTTCCTTGCCTCCGTGGCTAGCAGAGTGCCCCTTGGCAAGCAGTCCTCTCGTGCAGCCTCTACTATGCCTCCTGCCCTGTGCAGCGGCTCACCTGACAGGTTCAGTGATGTGATGTGCGTGCCGGCAGCTCCTCTCGCTCTCTTGGCGGCCTAGCCTCTGAACTCCTCGCTACCATGAGCGGCCTAGTCACCTTGACTCTTCGCTCCCTTGAGCGGCCTTGCCCCCTCTGGGCTCCTCGCTCCCTTGAGCGGCCTGACTGCCGGCGGCACAATGCAACACTGAACACACTCACCCAAGGGGGCCATGCAGGGGCCGAAGGATGCCATCACCTTCATGCGCTCACATCACGTGAGTGCTGCCGCGGCCGCTGCCATGGCTCCCGGAAGGATGAGCCTCTGCTCGGGCTGCATCTCGCAGTACCTCTCGTAGCAGTCGTTGCGCCAGTCCCCCTGGTGCTTGATGTACATGGTGTGCGCCTCCAGCTGCTTCGCCGCTGTGGCCCCGCCCCGCCTGAGCGAGTGCCCGGCGTAGGCCTCTGGGCGCAGGCCCGCTGCTCTCGCCAGGCGCTTGATGCCCCCCACCAGACCCGCGTGGGTCAGGGGCACCACCTGCACCTTCCTCCCCACCACCTTCTCCACCACGAAGAGGGGAGAGTCACCGGCCCTGTCCGCCGTCGCGCCCATGAGCGCCCGTAGCGCCCACACTGGGCACAGTGCCGACCCCGGCACTCTCCGAAGAGGCACCCGGTGAAAGCGCTCCCCGCACTGGATGGTCTTGGAGTACCTCACCCTGATCCACACCGTCTCGCCATCCTCGGTGAACAACACATCATCCCGCACCAAAGTTGCCCTCGGGTTGCAGGCGTCCTCCTTGCCCACGGTGAGGTTTTCCTTACGGAACAATCCGAAGAACCCCACCAAGACCGCCGCCCACAGTGCCAGCTCTGAGAGCGAGTCGAACTCCACATGTCAAGACATGTCCAACAGGTTCTGCAAGGTGAGCGGCATGACCGGCTTCGAGGGCCGGTCCCAGTACCTGCGCACGCCCTGCAGGGTAGCCGCCACCCGGAAGCGCTCCGCGACCAGCCTTCACGCTGTAGGTGCAACTGCCGCACCGCCGCCAAGTAGTTCTTGATGGTGCTCGGGGCGACGAACCACGATGAGAACGTAATGAACCACACCAGCACATCGTCCGAGGCCGGCAGGAGCGGCTCCAAGCACCCCAAGCACGCGAAGGCAATGCAGAACGCCACGAATGCCCTCGCCCCCGTGCTGTAGGCTCCTCTGGTGCTCCGTGCTAGCGCCTCCTCCTCGTAGCGCCTCTGCTCCTGCAGCAGTGCCTGCACTACCGAGTCTGCCCTCACACCCAACCCGGCAGTGTCACCGGCTCTGGGCCCACTCGCACCACCACCACATTCCACCTGGTGGGCCCCCACTCCGAGCGCCCGACTCCCTTCAGGGCAGGCGCAGTGAACAGGTGTGTGCCCTTCCGCCATTCCCGCACCACCTTGAACACCTCCGGCATGCTCAAAATGAGTGCCCAAGTGGGGTCCGGGGCCCGCCCTCGGTCCTGCCCCCAGACCGGCACCAAGAAAGTGCCCGATGTGCCCATCTGCTGCCGATTCTTGCACCGGAGGAAGTTCACGATGATGTCGTACATGATGGAGAACGGCAGGTTCCCCCACGCCTGGTGCCCATCGAACGGCTGCACCCGCGCATCCTCCTCCCTGCTCAAGCTCACCGCGCAGAAGGCGTTTGCCCTCGATGGCGCCACGCACGCGTCCAGGGTGAATGGCCCGAACTCCATGTCGAGCGAGTGGAACTCCGCCGGGCTGAGCATCCAATCGTCACGGTCCTGTCGCCACACCGTCGCCCTCATGAACACCCGGTGCTCCATGTGGAACTGCTGCAGCTGCATCCTCGACAGCAGATCCGCCAGCTTGTTGTCCTTCGTGGTGATGTACACCGGCCGCAGCCGAATGTCGTAGCGCACGCACGTCATGAACAGCTGCTTGAGCAGCGGGAGGTACTCTGGCGGACCCCACCACTTCGCCACCTGGCACAAGGCGCACTGGTTGTCGATCCTGATCACCACCGTGCGGCCCTGCACATGCCGCCCCCAGAGCACCACCGCCCACCACACTGCGAACAGCTCCAGGTAGTTGATGTGCTCGCTCTCGCTCCCCTTCCTGAAGGGGAACCAGGGCTTCTGGATCATCCTCCGCACGTCCTCCCACGAGTGCAGGAAGAACCTCTCGTCCATCAGGCCGCCCATTCCCTTCGTGCCCGACGAGTCCGTGGCGAAGAAATCCTCCTTCACGTCCTCCCGGAACAACACCACCTTGCGGCCATTGTACCGTCGGATCACCTCCTCGATGGTGTCGAGATCCTCCAGCACCGGCGGTGTCACCCGCACCGTTCCCCGCGTCCCCGATGCCGCCAGCAATGAGAAGCCCCTGCGCGTGTACAACGACAGTCCCCACACCACCTGACTGCAGAACGCCAGGAGCCCCCACAGGCTCTCCAGCTGTCGCCTGCGCACCGGCTTCCGCCTTGCATGCTGGCGCACCTCTCTTGCCGTGCGCACGACGAAGTCCACCCGGTCCTTGCTGATGGTTGTTGTGCACACGTCCCCCGAGGTGGATAATTCCACCCCTAAGAACTCCATGAGCTGCTCTGGACCTTCACACTTGGCCGAATTCACCCGGAATCCCAGGAATGAGACCAGCTCGACCAACAACATCATCATCTCCTCCGCGGCCTCACGTGTGGTTGCCACCATGAAGAAGTCATCGAGGTACCCCACGCATGGGATCCCCTGCGCCTGCATCCACGCTACAATGGCGCGCATGTACCTCATGAAGATGCCCGGTAATGCCCGGTTCCCGAATGGGGCCCGGGCGTCCATGTAACGCACCCCGCCGAACTCGAAGCACTGGGCGGGCCAGAACTGGCTCGCCACCCCCACCGATCTGTAAGCGGAGTCCAAGTCCACCTTCACCATCCAGTATCCCGGCCGAAGCAGGGCGTAGGCGACCTTCACCGAAGAGAACTTGTCCTTCTCCAGCTCGATCCTCGCGTTGATGCCGATGTCACACGGTCGCGAGTAGTCCCACACCGGCCTGTACTTCACCTTGCCGTTGCGGAGCTTTTCCACCATCCCCAAAGCAGAGACGCCCCACGGCAACCTGTCGTCCGCCGGGAAGATGCGCGCCTCTAAGAGCTCCTTCTCGATCTCGCGCTCCATCGCCTCCATGTGCTCGTCACCCACGTAGTTAGGCACACGAAAAGGCTCGTCTACCTCCATCGGCCGCGACGGTCATCCCATCCCACACGCGGCCCCTCGCACGAGGAAGTCCACATCGTGCCAATCCTCGAACGCCGGTGCCATGAGATGCGCCCGTTCCGTAAGTAGCGGAACAGCTGCTCCCACGCTCTGCACCTCCTGCACGTACCTCGCTCGCTCGTGCTCCATCGTGCCCGTCGCCTCCATCCTCTCCTGTGTGGCTCGCTGAAGAAGTCGCTCGCGAATCGCCGGCCATCTCTTCGATCTCCTCAATCGCCGGCTCGCCCCGTCCATCACGCTCCACGTCTCCGGGTTTGTCTCGGACACCGGAGCCGGCGCCACCGCGAAGGTGCTCATCGTCTCCGTCCATCATGGCGCGGGCTCCCCTCTCAACGCCCGCCCCGTCACATCCCACACTGGAACAAAAGTGGTCGGCACAAGATGCCTCCACCAGTCACCACCGCGCAAGATGTCGCCGGTGTCACCCACACCGCGCTCGACCTCGATGTAGTCACCGTCACCCGGCTCCGCTGGCGTGAACTCGAATGCGTTGGCCACCGACATCACGTCGTCCTCCTCCTCGCCATCTTCGGGCTCATGGCCCTCTTCGGCTACCTGCCCCCGAGTTGGTGCCTCGCCGGCGACCGCCCGCTGCGGTTGACGTTGCCCGGCGCCGCAGCTTGCGCCGAGCTCTGCCGCCCGCATCATGGGTGCCTGGGGCACGCAGGGGCCCCGGACACATGGTCCGCGGCACCACAGTCCCCGCACACATGCTCGAACCTGCACGGGTCAAAGGTGCATGCCCCGCGGTTGTGGAGCGTGCAAGCCCGGCGGTAATGCGGGAGCTCCACTCCCCCACGGCCCCTGCCCTTGCCCCCCTTGCCGCCCCCATCGCGGGGGGGGTGGGGGGGGTCGTTCCGCGCCTTACCGCCCTTGTCGTTCTTGCCGTGCTTGCCTCCCCGTTGACCTCGATCGTCCACCCAAGGCCGCTTCGCCTTCACCGGCTGCAGCTGCTGTTCTCGGGTGTCATCCTCGAAGAGCTCCGCGTAGCACCGCCGCTCGAAGGTCACCGAGGGGTCCTCCTCCATCTGCAGAATCAGGAACTCGTAGAACTTGATCAAATTGACCACCCCGTACTCCCATCGCGCGGTATTGGAACCAGTCCTTGAAGTAGACCATGAGGCGGTGTTGCCGCTCCGACTTTACCTTCCGCAGCACGTAGCAAAAGCCCCGCTCCCACTCCGGCAATGTCGAGCATCTCGTCCGCTTGTTCGCCGACTCCCACTGCAGTGACCTCCCGTCCTCGCCGAGGACCAACTTCGCCTGCTGGGCGTCAAGGCTTTGTCCCGGGTACACTCGCAAGTCCAGGCCCGCAAGTTCCCCTCCCACGTGTTGGGGGATCACCGGGCGCGGGGCTCCCTCACCTGCCGGCTTTGGAACCGCCTCGGGGGAGAGGGTGCCCATGAGCGCCTGCTGCAACTGCTCCTCGGTGACGGTGCGCAGCCCCGCTGCTGCCGCCGCCAGCTCTCCACGTCGACCGGGTGTGAGAACCACCCCGGGACTCCCCGTGCCTGCCAGAATCCCCGGGTTGACCTGTGGGCGCTTGCCCGTTGTCGGGGGCGAGGGAGAGCGCTGCCTCTTCCTCGCGAAGGAATCGTCCAAGACGTCCTCGAAGACCACCCCCGGCTCCTTGCCCTTCACGAAATCCTGCATCTCCGTCACCCGCACCCGCAGCAGATGGACGAGTACGCACCAATCCTCGAGGGAAGCCTCCTCCCCCGCCGGTAACTCGTCGATGTCGCAGCCCTCGTCCTCCAGGATCGGCCGCGCCCACGCGAGCTCCGGGAAGGCATGCGCCTCCAGTGCCGTCCCCGGGCGCTTCCACGAGTGCTCGCTACGAAATCGCAGCAGCGAGTCCTGCAGCTTCGCACCCTCCGCCAAAACGTTGGCTCGCACCTGCTTGTGACGATCCACCGACCATCCGTCCCGCTTGCCCTGGGATGCCGCCAGCGCCTTGCGATACTGGACTTCCGCTCCTGATGCGCTCGTCCCTCCGGCCGGGGCACCGAGAGCCCCTCCAGCTGCTGCCGTAGCCTTGGCTACCGCCATGTCAAGAAGATCCATTAACTGGGCATGCGTCAGCGTGAAAGTGCCTGCGGGCCCGCCCGCCGTTCCTCCTGGTGCCCCCCCGCTGACAACCAGCCCGAGCGCCCCCGCGCCCCCCGCCGGTGCCGGCGCGGCTGCCAGCCCGGCCAGCATGGTGGTGCCCCACGCCTTCACGGCCTTCATCCTTTTCTTCGCCACCGCCCGCGCCGTAGTCCATGTTCCTCTCAGCAGCCTTCCTGAAGCCACTGTAAACACCGGGAGCGGCCCCGAACCTGCGCCCTCCTCCAGGAGCCGAGCGCTGCCAACTCTCGGGTGGCTGCCAACACCTCCTGCGGCACGGTCTGCAGTGGCCCTGCGATGGCCGCAAAGCCTGCCAGCACGTCAAACCGAGCTGACTCCCATTCTGCCTTCGAGACGGTCGAGCCCACCACTAGGTCCCCCAGAGACTCCAGCACCTGCCGTACTTCCTGGGTGTCCCAGCTCTCCCATCCCGGGTCCCTTAGCGCTGGTGCTGACATGCGAAATCACCAACGAGAGCAGGTAAAGAAGAAACGAGAAAGTGTTTCTCGGCCAATTGGAACCCAAATCGCCTCCTTGTAGTCCTCCTCGAGCTCCTTCGCGCACTTCTTGCACAGGTCTACAAACGTACGTCGGCGCTGCACGCTCCTCCTTAGTAATGGAATCTGCGCTGGCAAGATGACTCTCCAAAAAGCTACGGAGCCTGAGTCCGGTTCGCAAAAGGTGCACTCTTCCTCAATTGTCGACGGCGGAATGTCCACTGAAGAAGGTCCGCTCATCCGAAGGTGCTGACGTAAATTTTCTTGGAACCGCTCTGCCGCGCTCCGCTTCGCAACCGTGCCGACGGAAAATGTAACCCGTGTACGGAAAACGCGGATCCCAGTGACTGCAGTCGAAGCGACACCCGCAAGGTACGAAGATGGGGTGTGTCCAGTCCCTCACGTCGCGGGAATCTACTAAAGGGCTGTTCACTCCTGAAATGTCCGTTTGCGTGCCTCTGTCGCGCTCAAACTGCTTCCCGTAATTATTTCTGGGTCCCGCGACTAACCTACCAGACATGCGCTACCGCCGCAATCTACCTTCCCAGTGCTACTGCCGCTGCGCTGGGAAAAAAGGTCTTTAAAAATATATATATATCTTTTTTTTAAACGTCGAAAGATTTTTGAACGAAATAACAACTCAGATTTTTACAGAATTTGAGAGAGAAAGCCGAAGCTTTCAGGGTTAGAATTGCAAGAATTGCCAGGCCCGTGAAACGCTCCTACTTTGGTATGCGGCTTCGCGGGCCGCAACCACCTCCGATCTAATACCGCCTCGGTATAGATCGGGCCTGATCGGGCAGACTGTACCTACAGGTTATGCCCGATCTGTCGCGTCCTACCGCGGGCGCGACTCTGCTGTGAGTCTTGATTTAAATAACCCGAATTATTTCCAAGGCAATAATTCTGAAGCCCAGCCACGTGTCTTCGCACACTGCCCTGCCTGGGCCCAGCCACGTGTCTCAGCACACTGCCCTGCCTGGCAGGGGCAGAGGCAGGGGAGGCGCCTCTATCTTTCTTTGAATAAAGTGAAGCCGAAAAATTCGCGCACATAAGAAGGCTCAGGTGCACTCAGAGGTATAGATACCAAGGGTTGCGGGCCACGAGGCACACAAAATGCCGGGTTGGGAGGGGAGGTCTGGGCGAGCAGGTGCCTCTCCTAATGGGCCGTGCGATGCGGGCGAACTTCAGCGGGGAGGACACCCTCGAGGCAGTTCAGCGGGGGGAGCGGGAAAACCGGCGTTTCATGCCAACACGGGTGCGTGCTCCACAAGCTCATCGGACCAGCGCCAGCGCCAGATGCTCAGCTTGGAGCTCCAGTGTGCTTGGACAGTCGTGTTGACGCCTCACTCGCCTTGCTACCTCTATCCGGGTGCATTTGATTGGATGCATGACAGGGAAATCTGTGGTAATTGTTCAATGAGCTTGAGTTGTGTGTCCAGATTGCAGTGTAACTGACATCCATGCTCTTTCTTTTGGTTCCTTCCGTCTTGTTGCATGGAGAATTGCGCCTCCGAGCACGGAATTCGTCAGATGGTCACTGTGAAATATGCGAGGTTGACTCTTGCATGTGGCCGGATGCAAAGCTCGCCGCCAGCTATGCAGGTGACCTCACACAAACTGGATGGGGTGGATCCTGGGCGGCAGTCTTCTTCTAGGAGCAAGGAAACGTACCGCCATGTCCGCATGGCAAGCGGGGATGAGGAGGCAGGAGGCCATCCAGCACCAATCACCGCCGCCGTTGGTTTAGGCATGAGCCCTTCTTCTGAGGGCATGCGGCAGCTGCTAGGCAACCGACAGGGCAAATCCAAGTGACGAAGCTGCCCAACCTTTGTACCTGCCCACGTGGCGCCCAATGGCTGAAAATCTAAGTCACCATCCGATGACATTATGTGCAGCGATGCCACCATGTGCAGCATGTGGCTGAAGGCAATTGTTCCGATCCACGCCTTCGTTTGAAAAAAAGAAAAGATAAAAACAAAGCCAGGATGCTCCGTGATGGGATCACCGGAGTCGTCGTGATGCTCCGTACGAGGACCGGTGTGCGGTGCTTGCGCATGAATGCCGTTCATGCGGAGAAGGTTACAGACACCCATTGTTGCTGATGAGATACATGTTTCACAATCCACCATATGTGTAGCATTCTTCCAGCGTGCACCCATATGCACGAATTGAACTTGCCAGCACTTTGTACGTCTTAGTGAGAACAATTTGCACTCCTGCAAAATGTCCACTCCAGAGGTGCTCAGCAGGCTGCATTTTGTGGTTCTCTTGTAAAATGAGAACTTCCTGACTTCGAATTGCTTTGAGTGCAACGTAGCACAACATAAAACATTCTTGAATTCTTTTGTTAGTGATCTCTTCTTCACCCCTCTCGTTATGTCTAGATAAGGAATTCTACAACGGAAAACCGAAATGATGACTCCCAAGGAGAATGGCCGCCAATTATAGCCCATAAAGCGCCATGGTGGTCACACACTCTGCAGGCCGGGGCAGGTAGATTGGCACAGCTGTGCTCCGGGAGGTGGACATCTGGCATATGCGTCAGTATGAGTCGTTTTAGTTCGATCCGACAACAATGACAGCCTAATTGTGCGTATGGTTTCCTTGTATCGTGTTCAGTGTGTATATATATACACACATACCGTAAACATTCGATAATACGGAAATTCGATAGTGTCGATGTGCAGGCTTTCAGAGCTGAAGCTCATAGTTTGCTGTGCCCATCTCCGCCGGAATTGATTGAAAATGATGAGTTTGCCGCGCCAGCAGCGAAAGATATACGGCACTCAACACTTAGGAAATTATACCACTGGATCCTAAAGTGCCATAATAAGCAATGCACCGCGGCAGGATCAGAAATCAGAGTTTCCTTTCTTCAATCGATCTAAGAAACGGTAAGGTCTGGGGGTAAAGGGGATTCTCTTTCAGAGTGTCGCCGCGCGCTACTGTTCTAAACTTGCGGTCAAAGCATTCGCGCACTCGTCAGTGGATACACTGGGTAAATCGGAAACAAACATAAACCGTTTGTTACGCCCATAGGATCGCCGGCGAAGACCGAAGAAAGATCCCGCCAAGCCGGCCACAAGCCCCCGTCGCGTTGGTACCGAACTTCCATAAACGAACATATATTCCAAAATATGAGTGTCGCCACCGTCTCTGAGCAAGGCTACAATCGGACAATTGCAACGATATCTTTATGTCAGGAAAGATTACCAGTATTTGACAGGGTGAGACAGCGCTCTTCCAAATAATTACTTTAAGCTAGAACAGCCTCCACTGGGCTTCAATTCATTGCTTATACTTTCAGGGCGCGCCTCCCAAATATCTGATGGATCTACCATTTTCAGGTTAGCATCAATCACGCTCTGCCACCTATATAGATCCTGATCAGGGAATCAGCATATTAATTGCCCTCTAGCTTATCTAGTTGCCTCTTGCCCTTTTCCTCCGAGGAGCAAATTCTGCTTCGTCATCACTGTCGACGTTTCCAGACTTGTCAGGTTGACCTTTCGGCCTAGATTTAGTTTTCAGACCTCGAGCACGAAGGCAACTAGAGGCAGCCCCAGAATTCTGCTCAGAGATAAGCTGATGCCGCTGGCGTTGCTGAGCGAGCTTTAGTTTCGTAGTGCGGGCATCCTCCAGCTGAGCTGCAAATTTACTGGCCAACTCGCGAGCGTGTTCACCACGGTGTCCGGTTTGCTTGCTACGTGGGCCTGCTTTGGACCTTTATCACTCCGCGGCTCGTACACACTCCTTCGATGGTCGTGCTCTGTTTATACGCCTACATTTCGACGTGGCGGGGGTACACCTGGTATTCACCGCCCAGACCGACGGGACCACCGCTGTCACGAGCATGGAACGAGGAGGGGAGCCTGAGCTGTCCTCCTTACAGAGGACAGGAGGGGAGGCTCCCCTGTTTACGAGGTGTCCGATCACAGGGAGGTGTCCCTTCTCTCCGGACTCACCTACTCGACATCAGCGCGGTGCGCATCGACCACCACGACGGCAGCGGCGCTCGAGGAGGGGTACCCGGATGTCATCATGGGCCAAGTGAGGAGCGGGACAACCGAGACCACCTCGTCTCGGGAGTCCTGGGCGGAAGCTGTACAACAGCATCTTGCCCACCAGAAGGAGCTCGAGGGCCGCGATCGGGAGGGGGTCGCGTACGGCCAAGACGAGGGGAACTCTGAGGGCGGGGAGGACTCTGGGGGCGACGAGACCACTGGCGTCTGGGTCTGGAGCGACTTCCTGGGGACCTACATCCCTGCGTTCGAGTGCGACCAGGACGAGATGGTCGCAGCGTGCATGACCAACAGCGACGGCGACGCCGAGTCGGGGAATCACGAGGGCGCAGGGGAAAGCAGGCGTGAAGGGAAGGAGCCCGCTGTAGTTGACACCCCCGGCCGGCTGCGAGTGCTCCTGCATCGCCAAACGCCTCGAGCGACGACCGCACCTCCTCCGGCACGACCTGCGGGGGAAATGGACCCTCGAGGTGTGTATTCGGCGCCCCCTCCTGACCCAGGATCCGTCCGAGCCGCTGAGAGGAGAGCGGAGGAGAGCAAGCTCAGCAACCTCTCCTCACACATCCACAACACGTACGGTGGCGGCCAGACTATGGACCGCCCCTCTCTGAGCTCAGGCGTCAGCATGGCCTCCGCGACCAGCAACGCCCTCACGCAGGAGTGGAACGACGTTCTGTACCTGCGGCAGCGTCAGAGTGAGGGTACCTTCTACCTCGGGGGACAGGTCTACTACCGTACTACGACCTGGCGGGACAACAAGCCCAGCTCAGACAAGCCATGGTGAGGGAGGCCGAGGTCAACGGCGGCGACGTGCGGCATCAGCGAGAGCGTGCTGCATGGATGGAGGCCCTCGAGGACAAGGGTGTCTACCAGCTGCGCAACGTCACATACAACCTGGGCGATGTCGTCAGAAGGCAGGAAGATTTCCTGACGGACATCAGTCAGCATCTGCACGCCGCCGACGCCAACAGAAGCCGAGCACTGGTTGGGCAACATCACGCCGCAGGCGACGAACGCGGTCGACGCCCCGAACGTAGACTCTCCCAAGACGTGGCCCCTTGAGCCCACGGAGACCCTCACGATCAGTCGGAGTTTCCTGCTCTCCCACGCCTTCCCCGGGCGCAAGCGGAGGGCGACGATGGGTGGAGTGACGGCAGCGGGAGTGGCATGTCGCAGTACGCATGCCCCATCCGGCTGCAAGTGGCGGCGATGGCGAACATGGAGCGCAAGAACGTCTTCAGATGGTTCCAGACCGAGCAGCGCATGCGCTCTGGCAGGCTCACCTGGCGACGAGCCACGGAATCAACCGCCCACGAGGTGTACAACATCGTCGGCGCGCTCGAGTTCAAGCGAGCAATGAAGGCGGGTTTCCTCCGCCTGGCAGAAGGAGTGCCGGAGCGCCACTTCGCGGGAATCAGTTTCCGCACCGCACGGCAAGCCATTCCACCGAGCGCGCAGGTGAACAAGAACCGGTTCACCCCGCTCGAGTGCATGACCTACGAACAGGGAACATATCAACCCCCTATGGCCGGTCTGTGGCCGTACGATGACGGCTGTGGCCGAGGTTTGGCCGAGGGTGCTTTTGCTTGTTGGCCGAGACGAATTATGTAAAATTTTGAAAATTTCCCCGAAATTTTGCGATTTTTATGATATTGCCATACTTAAAATTAAAATTTTGCGCCTGCGGCGGGCAATTTTAGATTTTGGCCGAGATGGCCGAAACTTGGCCGATGGAAATTTTGGGTGTTGGCCGTACGACATAAAAGTTTGATATGTTCCCTGCCTACGAAGACGGCGAACCCTAACTCACGCCCAGCTCGCCGTCAACTACCTCGAACTGCTTCTCTAAGTCCGACAACTTGTCGGACTGCTCCCTCCTCAACAGCGACAGCTCCCCGCCGCCCCGGAAGAGCAAGCACTCCAGCTCCGACTCCGACAGCAGCGGCCGCAGCAGTGCTAAACGACGCGGCAAACGACTTCGTCGCAGCAAGAGCCGCAAGGCGCGCAACCAGCAACGACGACGAGAGGAGAGAGCACAAAAACAGCGAGATCGACAATGGGCGAAAGCCGCGCTGCGACAGGAGGAAGCTTCAGCAGCCGCAGCGACGACTGCGGAGCTGCGGAAAGCGGAAGCCGGGTTGGTTGCGGCGACGGCCCAGCTGCAGCAGCAGCTCGCGTCCGACGCAGCAGCAGCTCATTCCCCCTCCGTGGCCGTTTCGTCGTCCATCTTCCCGGACGTGGCGGTAAGGGCACAAGCTTTCATGGCCCTGCCGCGGGAGCGACGTGATGAGATCAGCCGGCAGCAGGCGCGGGGGGGGCGCGATGATGGAATGGGAGGAGGAAGCCCAAGCAGCCCTGCTGGCAGAGCAAATGGAGGTCATCGAGCAAACCTCGCCAAGCACGCACCTGAGTCCTGGGGACTCCCTGTCGATGTGGTACGACCAGGTGCGACTGGAGCATAGCAACCTCTCCTCGGACGACGCATGAGCGGTGGCGGACAGCAGAAAAGCAGCGGCCCAACTCGACCCTACATGGAAGGGGCCTGCGAGCCCGCCTTCGAGCTCGCACGCCAAGGACACGACGAAGCCGCAACCAGCTCTGCCTGAGCCACGACCGACCCCAGCGGAGCCTTTGCCACCGGACATGGGGACCTGGGAGCACACGTCGCTGCCAATACGAGCGGAGCAGGTCATCCGGGCGTATGTATCAGCGGAGGTGCAGCGCGGTCAGCATGCAGAAGCTAACCGGTTGGCCCGGGAGTACGTGCGCATCGCGGTGGACACGCTACACGCTCGTCACCACCACACTACTGGGATACTCACCCAGCCAGTGACCGTGCTGGTGGGACCGGTGCCCTACGAGAAGCCCAAGCTCGGACCGTGCCAAAGATGCGGGAGGTATCTACCGGAGCACAGCGTGTACGACGCCTTGCTGCTGGGACCTCAAGAGCGTCTCACACGGGTCTCCCTCTGTCAGGAGTGCACGAAGGACCCGTGGCCGCAGGCTCTGGAAGACCTACCCGACATCCGGGTTCCACCTTGCAAACCACCTCCAGGACTGGGACGACGCCGAACCTCCTGACGACCCAAGTCCAAGCAGCAGCGAGGGTGGCGGAGATGACGCACCTCGCCGACCAGCTGGACGAGGCGGAACTTCACCGCCTCCGGCGTTCAGGCAGGACGAGGATCAGACGCCAACCGCGTCAAGGCCCAGGAAGCTGAGGAGCGGCTCCTTTACGGGCTGCGAAAACTCCGCGCACATATCGACATCTACCGGTGCTCATCTGATCGGACGTCCTCAGGAGAAGCGCGTGCGGGCCACGTGCTCGCCCCTCTCAAAATGCTGATGCGGCAGCTCAAGCAGCACTTCCAGGAGAACCAAGTGCAGCGAGCCATGCACAGTCGGAAGCTGGACAGCGACACCGAGCAGCCCTTCGCGAATTCCTCGTCACGGAGAAGGAAGAACTGCAGCGCATCATCCAGGAGCGGGTGGAGGGCTCGGCGCAGACGATGCTGAGAGGGAGGTGGGCTACTGGAGATAGACGCGCAGAAGTCAAGTGACGTCATCGAAGCCCTGAAGATCGAAAATAATTTTATACACAGTGTCTGGCGTAATTTTCGAGTCATCGTCGTCATCGAAAATGCACGTTTGATTAGGTCATGAAATTGCTGTACAATCGCTCATCTGAAACTATGACGGAACCAGAGGCAACGGTGCCGCGCGATCGAAAATTCAGGGTTTCGGCGTCAGGGTATTAATTTTCGTGGCCGCAAAAATGAAAATTTGCGCCCCGGGTCTTTTCAGACCTACTGGTATGCGTCTAAGAAAGCATACCGGTGGTTCCATGCTGTCCAGTTGTTGTTTAGTTACAAGAACTGAAGCAAATCTTCGCATCGGGTGTGATTTGGCTCGCTCTACCCTCCGAACGCTCAATCGAGCATCCGCTATACCCCACTCGCTCGTGTAAGAGTGCAATCGATGCGCAAGAGTCTCAGCATTCCATTTCTGTTTTACTTTTGTTAACGCGGTCAGCGAGGCGAAAGTTATCGCCGCGAATTTGGAGGCGAATTCGATTTTGTGTGAAAACACACACTCGTGCAACCGGGCGCAAGTCGCCCGCTTGAGTGGAATCTGAAAATGTGAACAATGCGTTAGCGGATCCTCAGACTGTTGGTACCAAGTCTTAAGAACATGATTCTATGCATGCGCGTGCTTAGTATCATGTTTTTTGTGCAATATACACGGTCAAACAGGCAGTGGGACTTCTCCCGTAAGTTCTGCAGAACAGCAATAAACGCTAACGATGCGAAGAAAACCCAGAACGGGAAAATCAGAAAAATCGAACGACTGACATTTGCGATCTGCGATTTCCGCGTTTCTGAACCGTTCCTCAATTTCGAGCTCCGTTGCATAGAAAGGCCCCTTTTCCCGTCATAATTTCAGATGAGCGATTGTGGACACGACACATTAAACGCCGCATGGGCCCTCCGTCGGAGACGGGAGGGCATATATGCATTTTATACACAATGGCTTCAATTCATATAATATGGATACAGCATATGTAGTACAGCCTACGAATTGGGCTTCAAAAACGCACTGTTAAATGACTGAATTTTCTGAATCCCTTCAAGCAATCCTGGAATTGCCATGAATGAGGAGCTAATTTACATATGCATTTTCTACACAATGGCTTCAATTCATATAATATGGATACAACATACATAGTACAGCCTACGATTTGGGCTTCAAAAACGCACTGTTAATTCGCACTGTTAAATGACTGATTTTTTACCCGATTTTTCAAAAGAGGGGGAATCTTCGATTTCATCTCCGATTTTTCCCCAATCTGCAAAATTACTCTAGAAATTATATACACACTACACTCGGGCTTCATATTAGCAACTGCAAAAAACTTGTTTCATGGTCGCGAAGCGACCATGCATTTAATAATAGTGGCCGCGAAGGGCCGATGTCGCGACTGCGAAGCGGTCGCGACCGCGAGGCCAATTATTTATAGGGGGTACGTGAACGTACATGTGGGGGAAAATCAATATATTAGGTGGTGCACGAATAGGTTGGTGGCCATTCAATTGAAGTAGACGTGTATGGAACGATAGCCGGTATTAATCATACCCAATCATTGGTTTCAATGTATAAAAATGTATTGTACACGAGGATGGGAGGCATATTTTCAGCATTTAGATAGGATGTTGATTATGTGTGATGTGAAATTCGGCCTACATGTGACTAGAGTTTGAAGGTCACCTGCTGCGCCATCCAAGGCTAAGGGCAGGGCGCATTTGGCAATGCTCTGGCTCTTGCCCTTGCGCCTTTTGGGTGGTGGGGGAGGTGGAGCCACGTAATCCTCGTCTTCACTATCGCTCGCGATAGTCAACACATGGCGATTGCTGAACCAATTTGGAGGCTGCCCATATTCTTTGATAAAAGAATCAGGCAGCTCCCTGGTGACTTCCACAATCGCCTCCAGAGTTTGTACAACCCCTGAAATATCTGCCAGCCTGACGCCGCCTTTGACGTTGCCCCCCTTCTTGCTCTTGTTAGCGTTAGCCTTCGCCGCCAGGCCTGCAGATTTTATGGCCTCCTCTTGCAGCTCCTCCTTCGGCGCGATGCGCATCCAGTGGCCGGGGTATGTATCCACGGGCAAGAGATGAAGAACCCGGATCGGCACGCTGCTCTCGAGCTGGATGTCATCTGGGGGGCAGAAATGAACCATGCTGAAAGGCGCTACATTCAATGCTGATCCTGCTGACCCCGCCTGCTGAATTTCATTCAGCATCCTCCGAATGTCGGCTGGAGGAACAATCCGGTAACACTGAATCACCCGTCTGGCCATGGCCGCAAGCACCAGCATCCATTCATTCTCACTGCTGCCTTTCTTTGTGCCCAGTGTCGCTGGAGTGGCGTCATCATGCCAAGGGAAAAGTTGCGCGCGGTGAAGCTGCAGGAAGGCCCCCGCGGCTTCACGCAGCTTCAGAACATGGTAATCAACACCGCGGCGCGTGACTCTTTGCATTCCGGGGATGTACGGGCATATCGCCCGAAGCCAGCAATCACCATCGGCCTTAACGCCCTACAAAATAAGGATTATTCCAAGGGCTTGGACCGTCGGCTTGGAACCCCATAGGACCCGGTAGGACAGGTATGTGTTTGAGAGGCGTTGGCGTTAACACTGGGAATTCCAAGGGCTTGGACAGCAAATGTCCCGGTCCAAGCCCCGTCCAAGCCGCGGTCCAAGGGCTTGGACCGGGACATTTGCTATCCAAGCCCTTGGAACCCCCTTGGAATTTACATAAAATTCCAATCGGTTTCCAAGCCGTTGGACCGTCGGTTTGGAATACCGTAGGACCCGTCTGGACCGTCGGCTTGGAACCCCGTAGGACCTGTTATGATTGATATTTCCAATGGGGTTCCGGCGGCCTGGACGCGGCTTGGACCAAATAATAACGACATTCCAAACGGGTTCCAGCGGCTCGGCAACAGCTTGGAACGCATTAGGACCCGTCTGGACCGTCGGCTTGGAACCCCGTAGGACCTGTTATGATTGATGATTCCAATGGGGTTCCGGCGGCCTGGACGCGGCTTGGACCAAATAATAACGACATTCCAAACGGGTTCCAGCGGCTCGGCAACAGCTTGGAACGCATTAGGACCCGTCTGGACCGTCGGCTTGGAACCCCGTAGGACCTGTTATGATTGATGATTCCAATGGGGTTCCGGCGGCCTGGACGCGGCTTGGACCAAATAATAACGACATTCCAAACGGGTTCCAGCGGCTCGGCAACAGCTTGGAACGCATTAGGACCCGTCTGGACCGTCGGCTTGGAACCCCGTAGGACCTGTTATGATTGATGATTCCAAAGGGGTTCCGGCGGCCTGGACGCGGCTTGGACCATATAATGACGACATTCCAAACGGATTCCAACCGTTTGGACTGCATTAGGAACCGTCTGGACGTCGGCTTGGAACTCAATGGGACCTTTTATAGTGGTTATTTACAAAAATGTTCCAGCCACCCGGAACTACGGTTCCAACCGTAAGGACCGGTATATGTCCATCCGCTTGGAACTATGGTTCCAATCTGGTTTTGTTCTATATACATACAAACAGGTATCAAGGGCTTGGAACCATTGGTCCACAAGCTTGCTATTATGCATATGCAGTACAAAGGTGCTATTGATATGTATTGCTGTTTGAAATATTTACACAAAGAATCGTAAAGGTTCTCTATTGCTTGGTCTGGTCTCTAACAAGCTCTATAATCTGACAAAAATAGCAGTCATGCTGCCGCATCTCCCTCACTATCCTCATCCTCATCCCCTTTTTCATCATCCTCATCCTCGTCATTATCTTTACCAACATCTTCACCCTCCTTTTCAACGACGACCTCCTCACCCTTTTTCTCTTCCTCCTCTTTCTTTTGCTGCTTGCTGCTTCCTTCAGGAGCAGCAGCTTTCCTTTTCTTGCCGAAGTCGACGTTCTTATCGGTTTGCACCGTGCTGTTTCTTACATATTTTGTGGGGATCCTGCGGAGTACAGACGGCGGGAACGGTCAGTCCAAGGGCTTGGAACGGCCCGTCCAAACCTGGGACGGTGTGTTTTGCGTAAAACAACACATACGCGTAAGTCAAAAGAAAATAGTAAAACAATGGGTAGGGACTAACCAGACAGTGGGCTTGTTTTTTACGGCGGGGACAATAGAGGACTCGTCGTGGACGAGGTCCTCGCCCTTGATCTTTGTGTCCTTGGCCATTTTCTTTTTTTAAAGTTTGATGCCCTCCGCATGGTGGGAGAGCATGCGGAAGATGTAGTCTTTGTTATCTTCGTCCTTTATTGCGTAGAGGGTTACCTCCACGCAGTCCTTGGGCACGACAAGTCCCTTAAGACTTGCCACGCCCGTTGGGCCCTCCCCCACCACGTCTAACAAACCGCGCGCGATGCAAAACTTTGAGATGTTCGTGAAGGAATCCGTGTCCGCTGGCGGCCGCGACTTGTGCCCCTTCTGGGCACCGTGGAATATTTCGACGAAGCGACCGCTGTTGAGCTTACCATCTTCTTCGCTCTCGGTCAACGGTTCCTGTATATTCGAAACGAAAGACACAACAATATGTCAGTCACGGGTGGAACGGTGGTTCCAAAGGCTTGGACGATATTTAAAAAACGGTTCCAAAGGAGTTCCAAAGGGGTTCCAAAATAGTTCCAAACGCTGGGAATAGGCCCGTGCTCGTGCGTGAAATAAAGTTACTTAAAGAAACCCGTGGACTCACAGTTCCAGTTGTTTGGAACCACGGTTCCAGCGGCAGTACACACCTTTTGCTTTTGCGGAGGGGGCTCCTCCACCTTGACTTTCTTCTCTTCTTCTTCGCCTTGTCCATCGTCTGGGATGGACTCCTTTGTCCATCCATTGATAGATTTTACGGCATCATAGAGCGGCCCCGACTTCGGACGCCCAGCCTCCTGGAAGTTGAGGATCGCCTCGGTCTCAGCAGCGGTGATCAAGGACTCGGCTCTTCCAAATAATCGGAAGCCCCTTGCGGGGCCTTCGTAGCGCGCGAAGTACCCGTCCGGAAATTGTTTGGTGAACTTCTGTTTCCAGCGTCCTTCTGTGGCCTTGGTATTTTTCAAATACGCTAAGCGGCTGGTCAGGTACATGCTCACTTGGCGTTTCGGGACAGACGGCGTGACCGCGTGAATCTCCTCGATAACATCGCGGACTAAGGAGCTTTTTAATCGCGAGGAGGTGGCTCCCACCGGTATGTCGCCTTTCTCCATTCTCTTCTCGATAATGTCCCGGCCATGCGAACGCATGTCGTTGATGTCGTCTTGCGTGGGGCCAGCAACCCCGCCAGCTGTCTGCATTACTACTGCGGCGGGGGGATTTGAAGACTGCGGATGAGAGGAGAGACGTTGCTCCATCTCCGCGATTCTTGCCATTAGAGCGCGGGTGGTGGAGTCTTTCGTATCGGTCAAAGCAGATTGCCGCGGCGACTTGTCCAGCAGCTTTTTCTTTACAGTTTGTTTTGGCGGTGGGGTCTTCCTATCGCTTCTCCTTAGTAGTCGTGTCATTTTTCTACGGTGTGGGTTTTCTGCGGCACGGCTTGAATACGGTGGTGTGCTGCAAAGAGTTTGACTCTCTTTTAACGCACAACGGCCGCAACGGCCGCAAATCTGTTCCAAGGCAGGTCCGGCGGCTTGGTGCATTGGTCCGAGCGACTGGATCGCGTTATCGCGCTCTTTTACGAAATTTTGAATTTCGAGCGGACCTGCGACTGCTGTCACCTCTGTTGAAGACCATTACACGAGGTATGCATGTTTGCTTGACCGAAGCTTTTTTTGACTAATCATTCACGTACGCAGTTTAGTGGTGTTCCCCTCGCCCGGAACTAACGTCCAAGCGCCCGGAACGTTGCCTCCGGGCATTTGGACCATGCAGGAACATTAGACAAAACCGACGTCGCTTGGCGGCTCGTCGCGGCAGGGGCAGTGGCCCAGGTCAAAACTTGACGAGGCCGATACTTCATCAACCTGAAACCTGGCGCAAGAGCCCCGTCACAGGGGAAGTCATTCCGTTTACGGAGATGGAAATGAGTTACGCCTTGGCACCACCGAGAATGTGGACAGAGTATGCTTACGTCAAAGTTCGCAATTTTAATTACAGATCGCTGGAAAGGGACATGAACAAGGCTACTTGTCATCGATATTTCAAGTCTGTCTTTAAAGTCTGGAATGTACAGAAGCAGCAAGAAGACGACCAGGACAGGTGAGACATGCCAACTATACATGTTCCAGACGTTTGTATAAGAGTGGAGTGTAGGTTCCGGCCGTTTGGACCATGGTCAAGCTACGTTTCATTAAATCTGTTTAAATATTCAAAAGTTCGATACGTTCCGGGCGTCCGGAACCATGCTGGCACACGGTTCCGGACGCCCGGACTAATGCGTCCTTGTAGATCTCGATTAGCAGGTGTTCATGATTCTTTCACTTCTGATGGCAGGTATGGCGAAATTCTGAAGGTCGTCAAGCTTGTCGTGCACACTGACACATATATTCTTGTGAAGTGTAGATGGTTTCCCCTCGAAGCTGCTCTTTCCGATGCGGTCACGCAAAACATCTACCTGCGCACCGATATGCCATGGGAAACCAAAGATGCATTCATCGAAGCGAAGGACATCAACAATCAAGTGGTCGTGGCGCCCATTCCATGGAAGCCTTTGCGGCTTGCACGGTATACCGGTAACAAGGTTCCATTAAATATTCGACATCGGACAGACGTGCTTGCCGTCGTGCTTGACCGCCACGTCGATTTTGTCGGCGACATCGGCGATAGTAGTTTTGATGACGAAGATTAGTTAACTTATTGCCTCGCTCGAGGCGGTAGTGTATCGGTCTCGTTGAGCTCCACGTGCTGCCAAGTCAGAACCTACCAGTTGTAATAC
Source organism: Cymbomonas tetramitiformis (assembly GCA_001247695.2). Lineage (NCBI taxonomy): Eukaryota > Viridiplantae > Chlorophyta > Pyramimonadophyceae > Pyramimonadales > Pyramimonadaceae > Cymbomonas > Cymbomonas tetramitiformis. Next base: position 39,820 of record LGRX02007014.1, read on the forward strand.
TGTAATATATAACATGCATTGTACAGATAATACTAACTTACCTGGAGTTCCAAAGGGGTTCCGAAGGCTTGGATGCGCCTTGGAATCCATCAAACGCAAGTTCCGAAGCGGTTCCAAACCATTGGACTAAGCCTGGACCCCATAAGATATCACTTCCATAATCGTTCCAAAGGCTTGGACGGTCTTGAACTGCACGTAGCAAGAATGATCGGTCCAGAGAATTATCGTTCTATATGTCAAGCACTTGCTCATAGCGTTCCGCTCTCAGATCGGGAAGTTCCAAGGGCTTGGAATTTCGGAACACGCTCCCGTGTTGCCCAGAGACTGGGCCTATGGGGTTCCAAGGGCTTGGAATCTTTTGAAACCCACGCTCGTGCTGCGCAGAGACCGGTCCTATGGGGTTCCAAGCCGTGGAGCCTCCGGGCTCGAGCTTCATTCCTCGTACTAACAAGGTCCAAGGGCTTGGAATCTTTTGAAACCCACGCCCGTGCTGCGCAGAGACCGATCCTATGGGGTTCCAAGCCGTTGAGCCTCCGGGTTTGAGCTTCATTCCTCGTACTAACAAGGTCCAAGGGCTTGGAATCTTTTGAAACCCTCGCACGTGCTGCGCTGAGACCGGTCCAATGGGGTTCCAAGCCGTTGAGCCTCCGGGTTCGAGCTTCATTACTCGTACTAGCAAGTTCCAAAGGCTTGGAATCTTTTGAAACCACGCCCGTGCTGCGCGGAGACCGGTCCAATGGGGTTCCAAGCCGTTGAACCTCCGATTTCAGACTGCCGACCTCAGACTGGAAAGTTCCAAAGGCTTGGAATTGTCTAAAATGAATTCCAAACCGTTGGAACCGCCTTGGACCGACGACTTCGGTCATACGTAATCCGAGGACATAGGTCCAACGGCTTGGAATCGACCAGGACCCATTGGACTAACAAATTTTGGTCCAGCCCCTTGGAACCCCGTAGGACCGTCGGTTTGGAACCCCATAGGACTCCTAGGGAAAAACCCAAAGCTTCACCTTGTAATCCCCGGCGGTTTCCAAAGGCTTGGAATTTTACCAAATATTTTCAGGACGGTTCCGGGCGCCCGGAATGGTGCCGTCCAAGCCTTTGGAATAATCCCTATTTTGTAGGGACGTCACAAATCTCTAACCCAGCCTCCGCCAGGTAGTGTTCAATCTCCGAGAGGGACGCAAACCCCTTTTCCCTCCCGGGTTGTACTTGCGTGAGCAAGCGACGCGCCTTCGGCATTCGCAAATCGACCGTTCTCCGGGATTGTCCTTGTGCTGGGTTTGTCCAATATTCGGGCAACATGGTGAGCACTTGCGTCTCCCGAAGCGGGTGCGTGGTGGCCAAGTCCAATATCACGGGCATGGGTGCACCATGGAATGGGGACGCGATGTGTGTATAGACGTGATGCACCACGTTGTCATTTCCGAAAACGGTGACCATTTTGTGCTCGGTTCCCAAAGTAGGTGCAGTCAGCCCAACAACACCCGCCGACGCGAGGCCAGGAGCTGGAGCAGCATCCATCTCTCCCAGGCAGGGGCCCTCCGCTGCGGCAAGTGTGTGTGTGGCCTCACCATCCCCGCTCACGTCTGTTGCCGGCGCCTCGGACACCGCCGGGACTGCGGGACGCGCCGCGGCCCCGCCCATTTCCGCAGTCTCAGGAGGAGGCGCAGCATCCATCTCTCCCAGGCAGGGGCCCTCCGCTGCGGCAAGTGTGTGTGTGGCCTCACCATCCCCGCTCACGTCTGTTGCCGGCGCCTCGCACGCCGCCGGAACTGCGGGACGCGCCGCGGCCCCGCGCATTTCCGCAGTCTCAGGAGGAGGCGCAGCATCCATCTCTCCCAGGCAGGGGCCCTCCGCTGCGGCAAGTGAGTGTGTGGCCTCACCATCCCCGCTCACGTCTATTGCCGGCGCCTCGGAAGCCGCCGGGACTGCGGGACGCGCCGCGGCCCCGCCCATTTCCGCAGTCTGAGCAGGAGGCGTAGTAGGACTCCCTCCCAGGCAGGGGCCCACTGCACGCATGCGGAGGTGGCCACCATCCCAGCCAGGCTCGGTGGGCTTTCGGACACCACGCGCAAACACACAGCTGCACCGGCATGCGAACGCTGGTGTGGCATCATCCCAGTCGTGGGTGATGGCAGCGGCCACCTTCAGAGCGAAATCCGTGCTGGGACACGCTATCATAGATTCCAACGTGGGATCCAGCATGCCATCCTTGTCAAAAAGCTGGCGCGGGGGTGCCTGGCGAGGGTTCTTACGGCGTTGCCAGTTCCGTGTCCAATCTCTGCAAACCTGGGCAGGAGGCTTGGTGTTGCGTCTCCCTCGCCTCCGCTTCTTCTTTTGACCAACATCGTTAGGTGATGACGGATGCGTGTCCGCGGTGAGATGCTGCAATTCCCGGCCCTCACTCGAACCGCATGCTACAGTAAGAGTCAACCAATAAGAGAAAGCTACGTTAAGAAACCAGCCAGCTTTTGGGGGGGGGGGGGGGTCACAAGTTTAGGAGAAAAGCTGGCTGGTTTTAAAAGTTAAGAGATTGGCAAAAATAAGAAATATGGAGGCTGGCTAGACCCCAGGATATTTTCTTAAAATATAGCAAAATAAGTACGGCTTTGATGTTAGAAAAGTCATCTTGTGCGAGTAGACCTTCCCTAACATCACTAATAAGTTACCGCAATTGTGAACGTGTCGCGTCGTCCATCACGGTAGTGGGCGGTTTTTTCGAAGTGGGGATGTGCTGCGAATCCAATACGAGAAAACTGATTTTTCACTCTTAAGGATGAGAAAAGCTAGCTGGCAAAATAAGCGGTTTTCTCTTATTTCGTCGGCTCTCTTAGGTACCGAAGCTGGGGGGGGTCACAAGTTTAGGAGAAAAGCTGGCTGACCCCGAAATCTCTGTTTTCTTATTGGTTGACTCTTACTGTATGCCGTCAAGCATCTTGATGAGCGGATGTGGCTCCTCATCCGCCCGCAGCCCTGCTTGTTCTGGTTGGGACTGCTGGTCAGCCGGTGATGTTCTGCGGGCGGCCACCCACACCGCAAACGTAACAGCCTGGGCCGTCCGGCAAGTTGCTCCCATCCGTTGGATAATGCCATGCTCATGGAAGCCGCGGACCGTTGAAGCCTGAACAAGCGTATCCATCAGGTCTACAGGTTCCTGCTCTGCTTGCTGCGGTGCTCCAAGGCCGAACTGCAGATTTGCCAGCCCGGCGCGCTCGCTATCGTTGAGGTTGGCGGCTTGTCCAAAGGCTGTCTTGAACATCTTGCACACCGTGGCCACATCCGCAAAGTTCAGAACAGCCCGCGCTCTGGCCTCCTCTGGGGACATAGGCTCAAAGCTGCTGAGGTCGGCAGGCTGGTAAGGGTGCAGCTCGTGCGTCCGAAGCGGCGGCAGCAAAGCAGGCTGCGCTGACTGCCGGTGGTCGTAGCAGCTGCCGCACATGACGTGCCCAAATTGCGTGAGATCGGTGTGCTCGATGGCATGCATGCAATACTTGCAAGTGTAAACCCGGGGAAGCTTTGAGTAGCTCCCCTGGAACTCGATAGCCTCCCTGCAGAGCCGTCGCATTTCCCTATGCCGTCACAAAGTGGTCACATGCATAATTCAACGTTAGGAAGTTTTGAAAGTCACTAGAAATTAAGGGATCAATTCTAAGACAACGAAAAAAGTTGGTTTTTGAAAAAAAATTGTGAGAAATATGGCCCGAAAACCGCTGTTTTCGGGATGTTTTCTGCATTTTAGGCCTATTTTGGCTCAAATAGCCTAACGCCTGCGGTTTAATGTCATGTTTGCGAAGTTTTGAAGGTTGCCTTACCCCATTACAACATATCCAGGTGTCACACAAAAGTTGGTTCTTGAAATTGTTTTATTTTTTTGAGAAATATGGCCCGAAAACCGCTGTTTTCGGGCTGTTTTCTGCATTTTAGGCCTATTTCGGCTCAAATAGCCTTACGCCTACGGTTTAATGTCATGTTTGCGACGTTTTGAAGGTTGTCTTACCCCACCACAACATATCCAAGTGTCACACAAAAGTTGGTTATTGAAATATTTTTATTTTTTGAGAAATATGGCCCTTTTCGGGCTGTTTTACACACGCGAAGCACACCATGCGGACCGGTAGGCCACACATCTCCTCTACCTGGTGAGGCAACGTGTCCACGGTGTTCATGAGGTCAATCACCCCCCCTCGGAGCACCGTCACCGCACCGAAGATGCAGAGGGAGAGTGACCGCTGAAGAGGGAGGCGCGGTGGGTGGCCCGTGTGTACAGGGTCCCCCACGGAAGGAAAATTCTTGCCCGGGCACACACCCCGGTGGGCAACGTGGGTGGCCGGCCACATCATCAACCACCCCGGACCACCACCTAGGCGAGCACGCTGGAAAGGGTGACTGGTGGGATATCCTTGATACGCCGCTGGCAGACCATCGGCGTACTCCGACGCAACAGTTTCAGGCATCACCTCAGTGTAGGCCTGGTCGTCGAGGCACAGCAGAGCTGAAAAGGTATGGATGCCCGACTCCCCTCGCACCGGCTGCATCCCCAGCCTGGCCTCCATGGAATCGAGTGCTATGTCCCTGTGCAGTATCTGGGTCCCACTGTTAAGGGTGCGCCCAATGAAGGCCGGGTAATAGTAGAACTGCGTGACCGTCTCAGATTCGCGCCACCCATGCCTCTCCGCTATCCCCTCCAGTCCTGTCATCATCAACGAATGCATGTATTCCAGTACCAGCCGTAGACGAGCCGGGGCGCTCCCCTCATCCTGTTGCGCTGGTCCTGGCCAGGTCGCATCCACCGTATAACGGGCATCCGGCGCAACAATAACCGGGGTTTTCCCAACAGCCAGACTGTCGGAGAACAACCCCTTCACCGTA
>LGRX02007015.1:0-35173 GCA_001247695.2 Cymbomonas tetramitiformis
TCTCGAGTGGAGGACTTCTTAGCCGGAAACACTTGCCGAAACACCTCGTGAAGTAAACCGGATTCCCAAGTGGGTCGTTGCCATGCTTGTACCACGACCCATCTGTCAAAGCATAATACACAATACACACCCATCCACGCTCACATTAGAAGCAGCACAATGCATTTTCAAGGCCTGAATAAAGTTCAGCCCCTGAATAAAAGTTCAGCCCACACACACACACACACACACACACACACACACAGTACCTTCAAGGGAGGCAATGGTGGAAGTCGGGGTAAGCTTTCCCGCCGGTGTCTGGAAGAACTCCTTGCTTGTAAATGAGAGACACGACCTTCTTCACCTTTTTGGCCACCATATGCCTCGTGTTGTTCCTTTGCGCAGTGTTCACCTGCAAGTGGCGTGGATGTGAGAAACGATGTTTCGTAAAGTGATAAACTACTCCAAGAAAACAACAGAGCAGGTTTCCTCGAGACCTTCTCGTGAAATTCTTTCCACTTTGCTTTTCCACCCGAACCCGTACGGGCCTTCAGGATATTGGGTTCGTTGAGAAGAAGCAAAACACAGTCTTTGGTGTCTTGGAAATACCAACCCTCTGGATGGTTTTCCATGCATATCCTCGTTACGAGGGTGATCGTTTTGGTATCATTATTTTTGTCCTGCGCATCAGAAAAATGTTTCGCACATCGAGTTAGCTGCAAGCATTAGTGTGGTCACCGCCTTTTCAGCAAACCATAAAGCACCAGACATGCAGCGAACGTACCTGTGGTATCGCACCACTTGGATCGGGTGCTTGTATGTACTGTAGCTTGCTTGTTTACAAGCTCCTTCAAGACCTTTGTGAGCTCTTGGGTTTCTTTGAGTGTTTCCCGAGCTATGCTCACCAGGTCTGACATGTGCCTCGAGTGCGCATCACACATGTCCTCCACAGCGAACTGGACACACCGGGCGATATACCCCCGTGGCAAGTTCTTGTGCCACGCTCTATGAGGTCTCGTGAGAGAGGTGGGCACAGGGCAAGACTCTTCTTCTTGGGCGCGCTGTACGAGGGGTGTTCCACCCCTCAGCAGCACCAGTGGTCGTGACGGAGCACGTGCCTGCATCCAATGTACCGTATTCAATCAAGCATCCTCTCCAGCGGTGTAAACTCCAAAACACCACGAGGATAAGGTTTGGCAATGAGCAAATGTGTTTATTCATATTAAACTTCTAATTTACTGGGGTGCCGCTATAAAGTTCCTAACACTGCAAGTTCATAATACCATTGATTCTTTTCGGGCTTCTGGCAGGGGAGAAGTCCTCTCCGGAGGCCTTTCGGCCAGTTTTCGAGAAAATATTTGTTTTTTCTTGTTTTGACATCTTTTTGCATGGGCGGGTGTTGGCGCCCGCCCAACGGGCAGTCGCGGTAAAAGTGATAGCTCTCACCTTTGCCCGCCTTCTTGCACCTACCGCAGAACGGCTTCGCCCGTTGATCGTCGCGGTCGAATCCCACCGGTGGGGCCTTGTGGGTCCCCACGCGGAATCCTCGCGGCTGCTGTCCGCGCTGCTGCTGCTGCCGCTGCTGCACCCGCTCCCGCTGTTGACGCACAACCGGAGCGGCCTCACCGTGTTGCCGCTGCACGAGCTCCTTGAGCTCCGTGATCTTTTGAAGAAGGGCGTCGTACTCGCTGCTGGAAAGATGCGCGGAGATGCCGTCCGCGCCAGAAGCCGCCTTCCCCCCGTCCGTCTGCGCCCAAGCCTGGTAAATTTCCACAACCATGGAGCGGAGCGAAACCAGCGACACACGGGTCAAGTCAGCGGCCATGGGATAGCGGACCTTCACCGCAGCGTAGAAGGTCGGGTCGAGTCGGGTGTACAGGCTCAACTTCCTGGTAGCCTCCGTCGGCGTCCAGTCCGACGCCTTGTTATCCCGCACCAAACGTTGCTCCTTAGCCAAAATCGGCTGCGGGTCAACGTTTGCGGGATAACGCAACGCGGCGTGCTCCTCCTGCTGGGACTCCCGTAGTGCCACCGGTACACAGCCCTTGATAACGTCGGTGAGAGCTCGCCGTCCATCTCGGTCAGTCGAAGAGTCCGTACCAGTGAGCCAGACGTAGGCGTTGCTGTGCTTCTCCACCACGAGAGCCAGAACGTCGTACAAAAGACCATTCACCCGGTCGACCACTGGAGCCAGAGGGTCGTCGAGGTCAAAGGCACGTAGCTCCAGCCCAGCCGACTGAAACTCCGTACGTAGCTGCACCACCAGGTCGGACAGAAGGCCAGCGTCGTCCGTACCGCGGAAGTGATGTTTCTTGTCGCCAAGAATATCCTCACGGATACTCTTGGCCCAAGCTCGATGCAGACGTGCCCTGTAGATCTCGTCCACCAACTTGGATTGTTCCTGCAAGTAACGTCTGACGGCCACGTCCGCGTCCTCGTTCGATGCAGGGTTGGGGGTAGGAACGGAAGGCGTAGCTGCCGTTGGTGTGTTCCGAACACCGTCGATCAACCTCAGAGAGGCGTCGATGTCGCTATCCCTCGTGAGGGACTTCCTGGATCTCGTAGTGACTCCCATCTTCTAGAAAAGCCTGAGGGGAGGCGGTACGCTGCAGCACGCTTGGGTAGGGTCGCGGGGAAAATGCGACGTCAAAGATACGGACGGAACGGTCGAGCCATGCAAGCGAGGGGCAAATGAAGATGTCGTCGAAGTCAAAGGTGCCAAGGTCACCAGCCCAAAACACGGTAGCAGGCGGGATCAGAGCATGCAGAAAACCGTGAATGAACATTGCGACGACGAAACCCGATCCAAGCCGGCACCCCATAGCTGCGGCTCAAAGTCGCTCACCGCAAGCTGCTCATCTCATAATTTCCCACTGATGCCCAAACGCGCAAACGCGCACCACCTCTCCGACCGGCCGTTTAGCCAATCATGGCCAAACTAGCAAGTGGAATAAAGCGTGGATGGGGCCACGACCTACCGGAATATCCTAGTTCACTAGATATCAGAGGGTCCCGAACTCTGTGGATAAACTCTCGTCAGATAAATAAGCCCTAAGCTAGATATACCCGGAACGGTCTCGCAACGGTCTCGGAAACTAGCCTACCTGTGACACAGCGTGTGTCACAGCACGAACCTATAGATCAGTCAGCAGTCCAGTGTTGGTCCTAGGGGTCTGTCATAGGTGCCTGCCTGTCAGGGCTGCCTATACAGATTCCAGCAATGTCTTCGCTTGGGAACCCTAACTTCGCGTTCGCGGAATTCTCCAGCCAGCGGTCAGCCACCATGTCCGCTGACCGCCAGAATGCGCGCATGCCCACTGTTCATTCAGCGTTGGCATCTTTTCGAGTCCATCGACGGCATCCTGCACCTGGCTATGGTCTGGTGGTGTCTGGTGGTGCTTATGCACCAGACACCAACATCGAGTCTATCGCCTTCGCCAATGACGACAACTCTGAGCACGACGAGTTGCGTCCGCAGCATCCTCCGCTCTCGTCCGCTCCACCCTTCGTGCCCCTTGGCCACTGTGTGGTGGTGTGCGGTGGTGTTACAACACCAATGCCACCGATTCTCCCCTCTGCTTGCGCGCTCATTGGCGGCAGAGTGGGGGCACGCCGCATTTTTCACCTTCCATCCCCCTGCCCCCTCTTCGTTGACGCATCCGCTCTGGTGGTGCCAGGCCGCTTCGTTTGGCTCTGGCTCATGGAGAGTACAATATTAGGTACCCTATAGTAGTATCTAGTATTAGTGACTCCTCGTAGCACTCACCTTTAGCATCGCAGTGTCGCGGTCGCGGTGTCACGCGTTATGACGATGATGCTGGAAGTGACGCCCCGACTGTCATTCCTATAGTTAGGGTGTATGTATGACTGTCACCGGTCCCGGAACCCTAGACCCCGAACATATAACGGGAAGACTCGGTATTCTGTTGATCAATTTATCTATTCTGATTACCACACTCCGAATATACAGTCAAGCTGATATATTCAGCAGGTTTGACACTGCGACCTGCGCCTGACTCTCAGACAATCTTCCCTTCGTAATAACTTGGCGGCGCAAGCCGCCAGCCCTTACTTGGTAATATTATCCGCACGCCTTGTCCTTCAGCTGCCTGCCACTCTGTGGCAGCTGTCGTACCGTCTTCTTTCCCACCTTCATATAGCTAGTATATTTCGGGTTTCTCATGAGGTTATGGGCCTCGCTTACGCTTCCTCTGTTTGTTTCAGATTTCTGATCAGCAGATCTTGGGATTCCCGCTTTTCCCTAGCTTAATTTTACAGCCGGCATGGCTCCTCGCGTTCTCTTGCCCATTTCGGCCGCTGCGACCTCCTACAGCCACTTCTGGGGAGTGGTGACCCCAGTAGTCACAGTTATTTCGGGATTTGGTCTCCCCGGAATTTCTTAGCCTTAAGTGGGAGTTGTGACCCCACTTTTGGCACTCAAATTTCAGCCGCATCCCTGGCTTATCACGCAGCATCAACTCCGAGTTCGCTGAATCCGGCCGCGCTGTCCGCTCTCTGCCTGTTTTCTGATCGCCCCCCTACTTCAGATCCTGAAAATTGGTAGTGCCAACCCAATTCGCCATCGACTGTCGATTTTGCCACCTTCGAGGTTTTTAGAGGCAGCCGTGTTTTTATGTAGGACAATGGACTTCTGGGAAGTAGCAACCCGTCGACCGGGCATCTTTACTTCAAGAACTTTGACCTTTACGTCAATCTTTACTAATCAGCCATTTGGCAGATTTTCTGGCCAGATTTGCAGCCGGATCGCGTTCGTCGACCCTTCTCTCCTCCCTACCCCTCTGGAAGTTGGAATTCCTCGACATCAACCTAAACAGCAACCCCCTCAAACGCTGTTCATCAACGGCTTCAATTTTCAGAAAATTCGACGCGTTTTGTATCGGCATCGTCGACATTTTACAGCCATCTTACTTGACGCGATCTGCCAAGGCCTATTTTCAGTTTTGACCCTTCTCCACGTCCCCATGGCGTGTGATGATCTTCGAGGGACCTGAAATTGTAACTCCATCAACATCTTCAAAATCTGCTATTCGATGACTCGTTGTGATCTCGTTCGTAGGTAGTGCTTAGAAGCATGCTGAAATCTGTATAGGCAGCCCTGACCGGGAGTCCCGGTGCAGGCCCCTATGACAGATTCCTAGGTAGCCAATACTGGACCGTGACTGATCCGTAAACCTGTGCTGTGACACACCGAGTGTCACAGGTAGCTAGACTCGAGACCGTTCCGACTCCGTGACCGTTCCGGGTATATCTAGCTTAGGGTTTATTTCTTATGAGAGTTTATCTATATTGGTTCACTGACTGTCTGATATCTTGAACCGGGATATTCCAGTAGGTCGTGGACCCATTCCACGCTATATTCCACAGCTAGTTTGGCCATGATTGGCTAAAGCAGCCGCTTGGAGAGGTGGTGCGCGACGGCGCGTTTGGGGACTCACGGGAATTTTGAGATGAGCTGTTTGCGGTGAGCGTCTTTGAGCCGCAGCTATGGGGGTTCGACCTGGACCGGGCCTAGTCGACGCAATGTTCATTTACGGTATTACGCTTGCCCTGATCCCGCTTGCTGCCGATTTTTGGGCTGGTGGCTCGAGCACCTTCGACCTCGACGACGTCTTCCAGTGCCCCTCGCTCGCATGGCTCTACCGCTCCTTCCGTGACTGTGGCGTCGAATCTTCCCCACGACATTACCCGAACGCGCCCCGGCGTACCACCTCCCATCAGGCTTTCAGAGTTATGGGTGTTACCACCAGAGCAAAGAAGTCCCTCACGAGGGACAACGACATTGATGCCTCGCTGAGGCTCATCGACGGGGTTCGGAACAGCCCGACGGTGCGGACACCGACTGTTCCGACCCCCAACCCTGCTTCGAACGAGGGCGCCGACGTGGCTGTTAGGCGTTACTTGCAGGAGCAGGCGAAGCTGACCGACGAGATCTACAAGGCACGTCTTCATCGTGCCTGGGCCAAGAGCGTCCGCGAGGACGTTCTTGGTGACAAGAAACACCATTTCCGCGGTACGGACGACGCTGGCCTTCTGTCCGACCTGGTGGTGCAGCTACGTACGGAGTTCGAGTCATCAGCTGGGCTGGAGCTGAAGTCCTTTGATCTCGACGAGCCCCTTACCCCGGTTGTGAGCCGGGTGAATGGCCTTCTGTACGACGTGCTGGCTCTCGTGGTGGAGAAGCACAGCAACGCGTATGTCTGGCTCACGGGTACGGATGCTTCCTCTGACCGAGATGGCCGGCGGGCTTTGGTCGACATCATCAAGGGCTGCGTACCGGTAGCGCTGCGGGAGTCGCAGCAAGAGGAGCATGCGGCCTTACGTTACCCCGCAAACGTGGACCCGCAGCCGATCTTGGCGCGGGAGCAACGTTTGGTGCGGGACAACAGGGCCTCCGACTGGACACCTACGGAGGCTACGCGTAAGCTGAGCCTGTACACCAGGCTTGACCCGGCGTTCTACGCTGCGGTTAAGGTGCGCTACCCCATGGCTGCTGACTTGGCCCATGTACCGTTGGCCTCACTCCGCTCCATGGTGGTAGAGATCTACCAGGCTTGGGCTCAGACTGACACGGGGAAGGCAGCTTCTGGCGCGGACGGCATCTCCGCACACCTCTCCAGCAGCGAGTACGACGCCCTCCTCGTGAAGATCACGGAGCTGAAGGAGCTGGTACAGCGGCAGCACGGGGAGGGCGCTCCGGTGGTGCGGCAACAGCGGGTCAAGCAGCGGCAACAGCAGCAGCAGCGTGCGCAGCAGCCGAGGGGCTACCGTATGGGGCAGCACAAGGTGCCGCCCGTGGGATTCGACCGGGACGACCAGCGGGCAAAGCCGTTCTGTGGCAGGTGCAAGAAGGCGGGCAAAGGTGAGAGCTACCACTTCTACCGCGACTGCCCGTTGGGCGGGCGCCAACACCCGCCCACCTCCGCTGCGGCATTCTGCATTCCTATCGACGAGGAGGACGCGGAGGAGGGGGTGCATGCGCTTGCCATGTGTGCACTCTTCCAGCAGGCAGCGGACGATGGCGCGGAGTCCTTTGCTCGTGCGGCCGCCGCGTACGGGCCGCCCGCGGTGCTTTGTGCGGGAGCGGTGGGCGGCATCGACGTGTCCGCCTACGGCTTCGCGGTGGAGCAGCAGTCGACTTCCGACGAGCCCGTAGGGGACGACATTCTCCGACGGCTCGACGATCTTGCCGCGGAGCTTCACTCCGCGGCCAATCACCAGGTGCACTTCACACACGCATCTTTCCCGCCTCCTGACGTCGTCGAGCAGCAGGCTTCGGCTCTGGTGTGTGGACCCGCCGCAGCGGGGACCACGCCGGAGGAGCAGGTTCCGGCAAGTGGTGCGGCGGCATCGGCATCCGCCGTGCCGGCCCCTGCTATGCCTGTCTCGCAGGGAAAGGATGTGAAACCCGCGCCACTGCAATCGGCGCGGGTAACCACCACATCAGCGGACGCGGACGGTGGGTTCGCGGGGTTCGTTCAGACCGTCAACCACGCCGCCATCGGGCAGGTTGATCTCACGGGTTACGACACGGACGATTACGAGGACCTCGCCGACGGCAGCTTCATCGTGAAACCGCGGACTCCGGCCATTTCGGCAAATCATGCGTCGGAGTCCGCGACCCACGTGCCTCGGTCTGGTGGTGCATCCCGCACCTACGGTTGTGGCAAGCCGCCATGGGGCTTCCCCGCACACGCGGGCCCGTGGGGATTTCATTACTTTGTCTCTCTCTTTCTTTTGATCTCGATCATGGGAGTGGGAGCTGCCGCCTACACGGCGGCCAATGACATCGACTCTGTGCAGGTATCGGGTCGGGCTGCACCGCAGCCTGTGCTGTGCAGGGGGGACTTATGCATCTACCCCGGTATATCCGAGCTGGACCCCGTCACTCTGGATGCAGTACTGCACTCCCTGGGTGCTGCGACGGTGGTTCACCGGCCGCCTGACCCACTGGAGAGCAGTGCTGCAAGCTACTACCGTGGGCATTGTGGTGACGGTGCACCTCTGGACTTTGACCCCGAGTAGCTTTCCTTCTTCTGGCTCTGGCAGTGCACCACTCTGGCGGTGTGCTGAGATGTGCTTTGACCTCAACATGGTCTTCAAATTTGGTTTATGCTTTACTTTGACATCTACAATCTTCAATCTGGTTTGCTGCCACAGTGCTTTTCAGTAGTTTAGCAGGACCTGAGTGCCTGTATGTTTCTGCTCTTGTGCCGGCTAGAGGGTTTCAATTTGTGTATCAGAATAGCACAGTTGAATTAGCAGTTGGGTTTGTCACCCTAGCTCCTACCCTAACTTATCTTGACTTCTCTGACTTGCTGGATTTGGCACGCCGACAGTGTCATCGTCATCTGTGTCATCACCGATATGGTTCGACTACTATGACTTCTTCACTGTCATCAGCGCCATCTCCGATATCGACTTCGGTAGTCAGACAGTTCATAGCATCTGTCATTTCCACACCTGACACCTTAGGGGCTGTCATCACATTCTTTCGGCGGAAGCTATAACATATCGTATTATCTTGTGTATAGCTTCACAGTTTCACGGTTGACATATGCGAGCGTAGCACCTGACTTGTGGTGCTTCACTGTGTGTTTGTTTTCACAGGTTTGCGCCCACCACCGGCCTAAGGTGGTTAGTTAAAACCGCCAATTATGGCTGGCTAAAGCCTTTATAGGGGCTCGGGGCTGAAGATCGGGGCATGAGGTTCTAGGACGCACTAGTCACGAAAGGGGTAGAGTGAGAGAGAGGGAGATTTTCCGTTCGTGAGCACAATTGCTTAGGACTTAGATGGACCGGTCTAGCTAGCCGCAGTCTCCGAAGCAGCACGCGCGTCGACATCAAGCCTCACGACACGATCGCCACCCTCTCTTACCCTACCCTATTTCACGGCTGTAAATTTTGAACCTTTGACCCCGCATTTTAAGCCCCTGCCCTTATTTTCTATAGATTGCTCAAGTGTAAATTTGTTTTCTCTTGGCGAGAACTTTGTAGTGCATTTTTTAGAACCTTGCTTGATCACCGAACATTTTGAATTCTTGGATTTTCTTGACTAACGCTCGAGCACCGCGACTGTAAAATTTCGGCATGGCCTCTACACCGTATCAGCTGATGGCTCCAGCAAGATTGAGAGCGCACCCAGCTGGTGCTTCTAAGAGACAATTGCAATTTGATCAGCTGGTGCCCACGCCAGTGGCAGCTTCGTCTCAACAATCAGCGGCTGAAAAGAAGTTTGATTCTGAGTCAGCAGCTTTCCTGGATGACCACCAGAAGATTGAGGCACTTGTAAGGGGCATTAAATCTAAGCTGTGTGGCAAAGGGGACGCCATCGACGAGTGGAGGTTTTGTGGTGACGAGTCTAATGCTCGCTCACTACTTGACTCCCTCGTTGAGGAGCTTACCTCGCGCCTCACACGGTTTAACACCCTTTACGCACATGCTTTCCGGCTGGACGACGTCACCGCCACAGTGATGCCCAACGCAAACAAGCTCCTAAAGGAGTTGTTGGAGTATCTCTGTGGCGGTCCAGCGCTCGCTTCAGTGCGGGAAGTACATCGTTACTTCCCTGACGACGGCAAGGTTATTTTAACTGCCTTAGTCAGGGACGTGATGCCTGACCTGGAGGATTTTGACAAGACTGACTTCATCTTTACCCCCACAGTAGAGGTCCCGGCAGGTGTGAACCCCAAACAGTTCATCAAAGCTTTCACTGACGCTGTCAGTAACGCTGCGACGGACTTGGGCCAACACTCCAGCCTCGACATCTCGAGGGAAGATGCTGTACGTTTGTTCCTTTGTCGTACGTGTCCCGTCACCTACAAACAGGTGCACGAGGACTACGCGATTGAAAAGGTCAAAACACAGGCAGAGCTGACCCTGGTGAGCTGTGGACTCGCGATTCAGCGGGTCTACAACACACTAGGGAAAGCGAAGCAACTGACAAGCGCATTTTACAATGATGCAGGGCACCGCCACGGTGAACGTGGCGGTCTGGACCCCAGGGGAGCCCCTGACCTACGCCCTACCCGCCCGCGTGATGTTTACTATCCTGGACGGTCTTCCCACCCCTTTAACACCCTAAGGGCGAATTCGTTTTTAGCATTATTGGATCAGTATGAGGGCGGAAACATCCATAACTGCCACGGTAGTCAACTATTGGATATCTATGAAGTATTAGTGCCCATATTGGGGACTCGGGCGAGGTCCCTCAACCCTTCAATGCCCACGAAACTCGGTTTATCGAGTGGGGGACTTTGTGGAAAGTGCAGGGGTGTTCTGCTGCCGGGTGACAAAAGCGTGCTCTATGGAGAGTGCTCTAAAGGCTTCAAATCAAGGATATGGTATTTTCCCCCATTGATATACACCATGATACGTCATCGCCCACTCATAACATCAAGTCAATAGTGGTGTCATGTTCATGGCGCATGCCCAAACATGCCCCCAGCAGCTGTTCAATAGAATTTCCTTAAGTATGGTGATGTTGGGTCACATATATTCATGTGTGCGCATACGGTGCGAGTGATAATGAAGTGCCATATCATCCACCTAGTTCCGCAATATAAGGTATGCGAAGAATCGTGGCAAATGGATGTCTAGAACTTGAGTTATTGCCGAAAACGTGAAAATAAGTTCCTGGAATCAAAACAGGATCAGTATGAGCAGTATGGCAATTCGCCCTTAAGGTGTTAAGGGGAAGGGGAAGAATTTCCGTTTTGCTGCCTCCCCCTTGCCGAAGGGGGGGAATTGGCCGCAGGGAATCCGCAGGAAGGGGAAAGGCAAAGGCAAAGGCAAGAAGGGCAAGGGGCAGAAGCAGAAGTCCCGAGTCACCTTCCACCCGGGTTCCAAACAGTTCTACGGCAACTGTTGGTCCTGCGGTGGAAGGCACCGCCAGGCAGACTGTACACACATGCAGCACCTGGCGGCACACTCGATGCGGCTTGACCCCGAGGCTCTGGCCGAAGGGGCCTTCACCGATGTTCTGGCAGCTCGCTACCAGGCAGCTTACGAGCATTCGGAGGAGGCCTTTCAGGCAGTCTGTTGGGAGCACGGCACACCAGACATTTGTGACTCATCGGAGTCGGTGTGCACGTACCCGGACGACGGCTCCCTGTCCTTTGCCGCCTACCTCACCCAGGGGGATGAGGCCTCTCATGCACCCGCTTGGGCACCACAGGAGTGGACTGACTCTGAGTGGGATGCTTGGGAGCTTGAATCCTACACTCAGGAACAACATGAGGAGTGGGATCGACTCCAGCGGAAGGCTTCCGCAAAGTTTCAGGCCTTTTGATATGCAGGGGAAGAGGCGGGCTACGGTGAGCAAGATCTTCAGGAGCCGTACTCTTCCCTTTCTCTAGGGAGAGTTCATTTTGGCAGCTTCGGGGTGGGTGGTGTCGATCGTGGCACCACGCCAACCCCACCGGTCGATGCCCGCATGGACTCTGCCGCTGCCGTGACACCGCTTGATCTTTCGTCATTCTACCGTGCGGACCCGAGCATCACATGCTCACCGTGTGACCCACAGCCTGCGTCTACCCAATCGCATCTCGACGCAGGTGTGGTGTTATCCGGGACCGCTCAGACGTTGGATCCTGCCGCGCCGTTATCGGGTGACACACCGGGCGATGCCGAGCATGGAGACACCTGTATGCACCCCGTGTCAGCGCTCTTCGCACACGAGACACCCCTGGAGCCTGGCTCCGGGTTGTTCGCTGACATGGTGTTGGCAGGTGATCTTCGGTTTCAATCAATGACCGAACAACATCTCAGTGAGACCCGGGAGGAAGGAAGGGCTTGGGGGCCGAGGTCTTGGAGCTCACAGCTGGAGTCTGTGGCTGGACCGGAGCCCGGCCCTTCCGTGGAGCTTCGGGTCCCTTCCCTCACGGGTTTCAAAGGTTGTTACTCCTCCCGGCCTCACCGACAGGGAGCAGGACCACTGGGACAGGCTGTGGTGTGAGGATCACACCCAGCCCATCCAGTGGTACGACACCCTGCCGGCTTCGGCCGCAACGACTTCGAGGGTACCACGAGCACCGCCTCCGGTAGTGCCCTTCCCTCGGCTCCCAGCTCTGGCCCGTGCTCTGTCACCGCAGGAGCTGGACTATATGCCACGGCTATGGACCTCCCTGCCAGCGGACACGGGGTGTCTGCGGGGTCCGTACTCGGGGCCTCGGACGAGCCCGACAGCCCTGAGCCCCGTGGCTCAGGGGAAGGACAGTACTATGACCCTCCGCCGCCCGTCACTGGACCTGCCCTGCGTAGGGGTGTAGGTAGGGGTGGTGTACCGCTTCTACAGACATGCCCTCGTCTCCACACTTGTTGTCCTCGGCTTCCTGGGCTGTGCCATGGCAGATGTGAGCATGCTTGAGGGACAGGAGGATGCCTCGGACGGACTGAGACTGCTGTCACCTGGGGGGGCACGGGGAGGGGCCCAGGGGACGGGGACGGGGATACTGTATGATTGGGGCTCTGATGGTGGCACTTGGGCTGGTAACAATGGGAACAGTGGTTCTTGTGATTGGGAATGGTCAGATTCTGGGGCTGGACACTCTTCCTCTGGACCTGGCCCAGGAGACCCTCACAGTGACCACGGCCAGTTCACCAGCTCGGGTATGCCGCCCGATGCCGCTTCACAAATACAGCTATTCCGGTCAACTATGACAGCAGACAGTGAGGGCCGCCGCAGGCGGTCCCGACACCTCACGGCTCTAACCCTGGCAACCATTCTGGCAGTTATCATTCAGTGTCTGTTTCTATTCTTCATGGACTTCCAGTCAATATCAGGCGACAGTACAGTGGACAGAGGTGTCGGTGGTGTTGGCTCAGTGGCTTGGCATCAGACTGGCAGTGTCCTCGAGACCACCTCACACCTGGCAGATCTCATGATCACCGTCGGTGGTGCCGTGGTGCACATGTCATGGTGGCTCGGCTTCACTTGGACAGCACACGGCACACCACCACCTGGGCTAGTATTCACCTGTAGCCCGGTTGTCTCGGCCTATGCACTATCACGGGACGGCGATGGCATTGTAGTGGACTCTGGTGCCACTGGAAATATCACAGGCACCAGGTCCAGGATCTCGGCCTTGGATACCTCCTCCACTATTGGTTTCTCCACGGTGATGACAGGTCCTGTATCCCGAACTGACGGGACCTGCACACTACACCTATATGGTCGTGAGGTACTATCAGGGGAGATAGACGAGTACTCTATCCCTGGCTGCCACTTCAAAGAAGGCGCCAGGACCCTTCTATCTACCCGGGTTATGCTCCGACACGGCTTCAGTTCTCCAGACTTCATCAGCATGACTTATACTCACTTGGACTCAGGCAGAACATACCGTATCACAGACAATCAGGTGGATTACCTCTGGGATGAGCCACAGCACCCGCATACTCACCACTTTGGCTCAGCAGCTGTCAGGACCCGCACAGGAGACTCATCAGACTGGCAGTGGAGTAATAGCGAGTATACTAAATGGGCTACTACTCACGGCTCTCCTACAGCTACAGCTAAACTTGGTACTCCGGCTTTTGATGTATCTATGTATGGGGACTCCCTGCCTGTTGGCGAGGGTAACAATCATCCGGCTCTTGAGCACTGGTCCATATCAGATGATTGTCACACCAAGCAGTGGACGGGTCAGTTCTTCTATGGTAACATTCCCTTCAGTATCAGTATGATTGACAGAATGTTGACTAAGGGCAACCATGACTTTCTCCTTGACCCGCATAATACCACCTACTTCTGGATTGTCCCGTATATGCCACAACACCAGATATGGCACAAGACATGTACTATGGAGGTACTACACATCTATCCTAAAGGCAGTAAGAGGATATTCAGTTTCTCTCGGAAGCACACATATGCTTCCAGTCACCCACTGACACCGGCTGGCTCAGATGGCGGACCTGACAGAGTATTCATTGATGGCACTCCCTTTGAGATCTGTATCCTGTTCAGGAACAGAAACACACCTGTTCGGGTCAGTCCCTTTGTGGAGTTCCATGCAGTCATGGGTCACGGCTCTACGGCCAGTCTGCTTAAGCTCTACGACCTGCCTGGCATCCAGCTCGGTCGGCCTCTGCTGTCTAGGCGAGCTATAGCAGCTATGCCGACCTGCTCTCAGTTCTGTGCAGTATGCTGTACAAGTAAGCTGAAGCAGAAGCCCTGTGGACACCATGACCAGCTGAGATCAGTGGCCATACAGCCCGG
This sequence comes from Cymbomonas tetramitiformis, assembly GCA_001247695.2. Lineage (NCBI taxonomy): Eukaryota > Viridiplantae > Chlorophyta > Pyramimonadophyceae > Pyramimonadales > Pyramimonadaceae > Cymbomonas > Cymbomonas tetramitiformis. The sequence continues at coordinate 14,213 of LGRX02007015.1, forward strand.
CCAGAAGTGGGCTGCTGACATGACAGGACCTATTACACCAGCTGGCTACAACGGCCACCTGTACCGATGTCAGTTCATTGACTATGTCAGCAGGTTCATATTTGTATATACCTTCGTTCAGAAATCAGAATACTACACCTGTCTGGTTCATTTCTACGGCAGCTTACATGCAATGGGGTATGCACCACAGTCCATTACACTCCGTACAGACTGTGCTCCAGAGATGGGTGACCCCCAGTGTGTGGCTTTCTATCAGAAGCATCGTATATTACACCAGAAATCATCACCTACAGTACATACAGACAATCCTCATGCAGAGAATGCCATTGGCAAGATATCCGACATGGCTAAGGCATTACTTCTGGCAGCTGGCATGCCCGAGGACTACTGGCCTCTGGCTGCCACCCATGCTGGCTTCATATGGAATCTCTCTACTCACAAGAACATCTCTACAACACCATTTCATCAGATCAGAGGCTACCACTATGGCTATGCAAAACTGAAGGCCTTCGGCCAAAACTGCTATGTCATTATGTCTCAGCAGCAGAGGAACTCCAGACAGCCTGGCATGTCTAGGAAGTCCCAGCGGGCGGCCTGGTCAGGCCGTCTTGTCGGTGTATCAGTCAGCTCTCTGGCATATAAGATCTTGGATACTGGGACAAATATGGTACACTATGTTGGCAAGCCTCACTGGATTCATAATCATCAGGACATGGGAGAGATATTGGGCTCCTTTCCAGACCCACATCAGGCAGAGCGAGAGTTTGATGCATCCTATGACAGACCGCAGCCGTTCAGTGACAGCTTTGACACAGCAGGCTCGAGGATTCATGGTATTGGTTCTTTCTTTGACGGAGAGGAGTCACACGCATGTGTTCAGCTTATTCAGACAGATGGCACAGTTACCTGGACTATGGCAGTCAGATATGTATCACAGACATCAGATGGTCGGCACTATCGGGACCTACTGCACTATCTGGACTGCTACAGAAAGCTAAATGGCATTAATGAACACTACCCTATCTGGACTATTGTGAAGGCTCGTCAGACAATCAGAGCACCTATCTACAGTGCACTTCTCATCTCCACCCACAGAGGCAACAGGAGACCCTACGGTGTTATCCTGGAGCCCTGCCCCGACGAGCCGGCTGGCTGGCACATTGATCTCCCGGCCAACCTAATTATCTTTCCATCCACCCATTCAGCAGCTTACCTGCCCTTCTCTGACACCCTCAGCAGTGACCTCAGAGCAGAGTACATGTTTGGCAGTTTCAGCAGCATGGAGCAGTTTCTCTCTGATGCTCCTACCTCTACTATTACCCATATGCTTGAGGTCTCGGCACCAGAGATTAAGCTACCTCACGGTGTCAAACAGGCCCTATCCTCACCACAGTCTGAAGACTGGCTAAAAGCTATGGATCAGGAGGTTGGTGATATGGTTAATCAGGAGAAGCTCAAGCTGGGAACACCTCCGGCTAGTGCACAGTACCTTACTACACTATTTGTACTGTCTATGCCATTCAAACCTGACCCTACTGGGGCAGGCAAGCCCTATCAGATATTTAAAGCCCGTATGGCTGGTGACGGCAGCAGAACTACAGGCTACCTTCCGTGGGAGACCTCTTCAGCTACCCCAGAGATATCAGCTTTCAGACTGCTATTCATATTTGCAGCTCTATTCCAGCTGGTGGTGTCACATCTGGACGTGTCTCAGGCCTTTATGCATGCTAAGCTTGAGTTCCCCGTGTGGATTCAGTTTCCCTCTGGCTATACTTTTAAGGGCTACAGCTATGCATTACTCTCATATGCGCTGTACGGCCTCAAGATTGCCGGTGCATCATGGCAGAGGATGGTTAAACAGTTTATGCTCAGTTTCAAATACATGGGACAATCATTCAGGCAGTCTACACATGATGCCTGTATCTATTACATCTACACGCCTACGGTTAAGGCTATGTGTGTGGTATATGTGGATGACTTTGGTATGGCCTGTTCCACGGCTCTTGAGAGGGCCTTCTGGACTGCTTTCAGAGCAACTTTTAAGGCCAAACATTTGGGTCCTATACGTATCCTCTATCCTTCAGATGGCAGTACAACATGATGACCAGGGGGTGTACCTCAATCAGTCTCGGCAGATTAAGGACCTTATGACAGCTAACAACATACCCGAGAGACCCTTCCGCACACCTATGGGCTCTAAGCTTGTGATATCGAAACCAAAAGACCCTGACCTCACTCTGGTAAAGCCCTATCGGTCTATCCTTGGGTCTCTGCTCTGGCACAGCAGAACTTCACGGCCAGATATCTACTATGCAGTTATCTACCTATCACAGTTTGTGGCCTGTCCATCAGAGGACTCAATGAAGGCTCTTATCAGAATTGCACAGTATCTGGACTGCACGGCACACTACAGGATGGCCTTCTATTACCCTGAGAGGCCAGCACGTGTGCTCACACTGTTTGTGTACTCCGATGCTGACCTGGCCAGAGACCTGGAAAACTCAGCTAGATCATACTCTGGCATGGTGATATTCTTCTGTGGCATGATTCTACAGTATGGTACAGTCAGACAGACTATCACAGAGACATCTTCTACGGGTTCAGAATATGTTGCAGCATCTACTGCAGCTCAGCGGGTGGTATCTCTCATGTTTATGCTGACAGAAATATTCGGCTATATCCAACACCCTATTCAGGGACAGCCACCCTCTACTACTGGACTTGATTCTGAGATCACCGAAGCAGAGAGGGTCGCCACTGACATTGCATTCAGCTACCCTGGGTTACAGCCGGGCACTCTCCTGACTAAACTCCTTGACTACACTACACCTACGGGTACAGGAGTCGGTGATGTCAGGCCTGATGGCAAGTCAGTGACAGATGAACTCGAGATTTATTCAGAATCAGACCGCAGGCCAGTGGACTATCAGAATATGAGAAGCACAGAATACCTTCCAGCCTCAGCAACCTGCCCCAGATTGGAGCTTCCAGTTCCTCTTCTCCTGGATAATGATGCATGCAGATCTATTGCTGAGAATATCCCGCTATCCCAGAAGATCAAGCATGTTCTGATCAGATTCCATATGCTCAGAGACTTTGTCAGACTGGGCTGGATCATATGCTGGAGGGTACCTTCGGAGAAGAACTTGGCTGACCCCTACACCAAGCCGGTTCCTCCCACCAAGAACACTGTGCCCTACTTCAACATGCTCTTTGACAGCTACATGGATATGCAAAAGGCAGTGATTCAGGCTGCCAGATCTTTTGGATTTTCGACATGGAGGCCTACTCAGAAAGCAGCAGCATGATCTGACTGTGAGTACCCTCTGTTTTGTCCTGTTTTGGGTTTTGTATCTGACTGTGCTTTGCAGGTACTTTGTTGCAGGTACTTTATGATTTGGTTTTGAAAATATATGCAGAATACAACCAACCGATAGAATGACAGTTAGCCTAGAGGTTTAGCAAGCATGCACAAGACCTGTTATGTGAATGTTGCATGCCGTACCTTGACTCCTACGACCTTATGTACCCTTCGGGGACCCGTGACCGGCACCTGTCTCGTACGTGAGAGCCTCTGCCTCCACCCGCTGTGACCCTCCCTACATCTTCCCTTGTCTGTAAGTCTGACGGTGACGGGGTGACTTGGACCTGCCTTCGGGTACTCCTTGTCATATCCCTGACGAAGCATCCGGCTGCATGGCACCGCGGTGTGCGGACCCTCAGGGCACAGCAGCATACTTGTTAGGGCTAGATAAGCGAGCCCTCAGTATATTGATATAAAGCGCTGTGTTATGGGACGGTAACACACGCGTAAGTAATGAGCGGGGATGAGTGCAGGCTTCTGTGAGAAGATCTGCTGAAGCACAACGCTTCCTCACTTTTATACCTACGTCACCCATCATCTTAGATGGTACCGCCATTGGGTTGTGAACCCGAGACGTAGGTTGAACGACCAGCATGGTAATAACGACTAGTTCGTTCATGCTGCACATGCGAGTTCCGCGCATGCTGGAAGCTAAAGATGGTTCTTGGTTTGTTTCCAAGATGTATCTTTGCTTTGCCATCTTCGAGTTCAATCATACGAACTCTCGATGACAGGGATGCCTGATGATATGACATAATCATCTGGCGACATGTACAGTCATCGTCGACCGTACTGACGACTGTCATAAATGTATGACGCGACTCGACCTGTACAGTCATGATCGACCATACTGTCGACTGTCATAATAATATATGACATGACATGACATGGTATGACATGTATGACAGGTATGACACGTATGACATGTATGACACATATGTCATCGGTCATAACCCTGACAGATCTCCCCTCTTAAGAGAGTTGTGACCTCACAACGGGCATACCTTTGTATATGTCTTTGATGTCTTTGTTGTTGTCGCTTCTTGCTGGTACCAGTCTTCTTACACCGATTTGAGGCGTCCCTCATGGTGTTTTTAGGTTATTGGGGGGAACTGAGTCCACTTTAGTCCCTCACCTTAGGCATTTAGCCATACAGTCCTTAGGATGCAACCCACCTTTCCGGAAATCGTATCGTTGAGTGACGTTCCAAGGTTCAATGAAGAGCGTTTTCGCGATACAATCCTACGCTGGATTACTGATTGATCCACACGTTATCATGTATGTGCTAGACGATTCAAAGCATCCGAAGTCTACGTTACGGATTATTTGCGCTAGCCGTCGTCGCCTTTGCGCGATCGATGATCCCACGATTATAACGAATTATATTCGAACGATTCTCGGCCTGATATAGTGCACCCAACTCTTCCTCCCCTCCTTAAGCTACTTTGGAGGATCCTAGGCGGTGATGGGGAGCCCGATTTCGATAATAAACGAACAAAGGGGCTTGTTTTAATGCAAACGGAGCGGCCCTGCTTAACGGAATTGGACTTATAATCCTTAACCGGTCTGCTCAACTCCTCAATATTTTTGTCCAGTACGCACGCTTTGACGAACATCTATCGCGATGAGTGAGAATGAATTCGCCACGTACTAATGTGAAATTTATTTAGTCATGTTTGTCAAGCACAACTTAGGATCACAACTCCTTCTACCTCAGTCATTATCTCCGGTAGCTTCGGATGACTGGCCAAGAATCCGATGACAAACCACGGTTTTGGCAAAGGTAGCATTTAGCAGTTTTTTATTTATCCACAGATATGATATCTCGCATGTGTGCGTATCTGTGCAAGGGTATGATTTTTAACAAGGCTCACTACACCTTTAGCAAGGAAGGATCAATTCCTGCTTCAATGCAACATAATGATAAACATTAAGAGCAAGGTTGTATAGATGATCTACATGTATTAGTATATATTACAAGAAGTAAGGGCATAAGGCTTAATATAATGTTTAGCCTCCATAGGCAGCTATAATGTCTGCTGCATTGGTCAGCTCTGTGGCTTTGACCCAGGTGTCATGCTCAGGACCGTAGCCTGCATATCGCACTAAATAGTATTTGACGACACCTCTAGTGAACTTATCCGAGAGTATATGTGATATCTCAAATAGTGGTTGCCCTTCTTCGGTGATCATCTGTGGCAGAGGCAAAGGTGCTTGAATCGAGTCGTTGTACAGCTCTAATCTGGAAACAGGCTGTACCGGATGAATACGGATATCGATACGTCTGCCCGAATAACTTGGGCAATTCGGTCAGAATCGAGTCGGACGTGTGCCCCAGCTTTCCCAAATGCTTTATGAACAGGTGACGGTGTTCAAGAGCACGAATCGACTTGAATTTCCAAAATCAGCCAGAAGGCATGTGAGCGTTATTATCATGGCCGCCTCTGAGGGCCTGACCGCTCTCACTGCCCCTCGCCAACCGCCCGACACTTGACACCCCCATTCGACTCGGTGGAGGTGCTCGCTGAGCTGCACGACGTGTGTGCTGGTCTCGACTTGGTACAGGCTGTTGAATCGCGCCATCTCTCCGATCCGCTCACCCATGAAGCCCTCGATATGTCTTCAGAACCACACTACCTTATCCCACCCCGATATGTGCGGTATAGAGCCGCCAAGGCGCGTCATTTGTGGTGCATGCATCTTCCCCAGGGGGCCATGGGGAAGGCTCTTTTATCGATACTCCGAGTTATAACCCTAAGTCTGTCTTGTGGGACTCGTTATCAATGGATGCTCTCCGAGGCAAATGGGGTAAGGGACATGTCACTAGAGCGATTTTCGACGGCGAACACGATGAAGATGTCGTATCGCCCATCTGGATCAGTGATCTATCCGGATTCGCAACGGGCGGCAAGCCCCCCCTGGAGAGGCATATCCTACCGTACTGCGCGCTATCCCCTGTCTACGCCCCGCAGGGGCGCTCGGCGAAAATCGACCATCCCACTTTGTCAAATCACCAATCTGACCTCAGAAACGTGTTTCCCGCACAAAATTACCTCAAGATATCATATCCCCAAATGTCATTCCGAGTAAGTAAGGCGTTCACGCAATGCCGCCAAACCCTACATCAAGGAAACTTACCGCATATTTTTTCGCTGGATTTTCGCTGCCTGCCTGCCTGCCCCCTCACTTCCTACCCCTCCTGAAGCCTAGGCACCTCGACATCTGACCTCCAAACAAACCCCCGCCTTTTAGCACTATCATATACGATCCCGCCAAGTCCACCCCGCCCCCTAAATCGAAACTTCAAATCTCGCTCAAGATACGTCCGAGTTATAACCCTAAGTCTGTCTTGTGGGACTCGTTATCAATGGATGCTCTCCGAGGCAAATGGGGTAAGGGACATGTCACTAGAGCGATTTTCGACGGCGAACACGATGAAGATGTCGTATCGCCCATCTGGATCAGTGATCTATCCGGATTCGCAACGGGCGGCAAGCCCCCCCTGGAGAGGCATATCCTACCGTACTGCGCGCTATCCCCTGTCTACGCCCCGCAGGGGCGCTCGGCGAAAATCGACCATCCCACTTTGTCAAATCACCAATCTGACCTCAGAAACGTGTTCCCCGCACAAAATTACCTCAAGATATCATATCCCCAAATGTCATTCCGAGTAAGTAAGGCGTTCACGCAATGCCGCCAAACCCTACATCAAGGAAACTTACCGCATATTTTTTCGCTGGATTTTCGCTGCCTGCCTGCCTGCCCCCTCACTTCCTACCCCTCCTGAAGCCTAGGCACCTCGACATCTGACCTCCAAACAAACCCCCGCCTTTTAGCACTATCATATACGATCCCGCCAAGTCCACCCCGCCCCCTAAATCGAAACTTCAAATCTCGCTCAAGATAACGATACGTCTGCCCGAATAACTTGGGCAATTCGGTCAGAATCGAGTCGGACGTGTGCCCCAGCTTTCCCAAATGCTTTATGAACAGGTGACGGTGTTCAAGAGCACGAATCGACTTGAATTTCCAAAATCAGCCAGAAGGCATGTGAGCGTTATTATCATGGCCGCCTCTGAGGGCCTGACCGCTCTCACTGCCCCTCGCCAACCGCCCGACACTTGACACCCCCATTCGACTCGGTGGAGGTGCTCGCTGAGCTGCACGACGTGTGTGCTGGTCTCGACTTGGTACAGGCTGTTGAATCGCGCCATCTCTCCGATCCGCTCAGCCATGAAGCCCTCGATATGTCTTCATAACCACACTACCTTATCCCACCCCGATATGTGCGGTATAGAGCCGCCAAGGCGCGTCATTTGTGGTGCATGCATCTTCCCCAGGGGGCCATGGGGAAGGCTCTTTTATCGATATCAAGATTTCCGAAATCTAACTCGTATGCACGTCCATGGCTAAGCACTTTGGAAATAGTGAACGGCCCAATATATGGCTGCTTAAAGTGTCTGCCTGCCTCTGTCAAACCAGTCCATTGAATAAACTCGGTCCGTAAAAGAACTTTCTGCCCGACTGCGAACTGCTTAGGCATGTGAGTCTTATTGAATCTGGCTTGGCTAATTTCTGCTGCTCGGAAAATGTTGTCTACCGCGTTGGCATGAACAGCCGAGTACTGGTCAAAATGATCTCGAATAGCTTCTTGTATTGGAACAGGAGCTTCTGGCGGAATAGTAATAACCAGATCATGAGGCGAGAGTGGTTGCGCCATCGAGTCGAGATAAAATGGTGAATAACCAGTTGATGCAGAAACGGTATTGTTAATTGCAAACTCCACCAGAGGCAACTTGTCCTCCCACGAATTGGCTGAAGTATCATTGCAACAACACCTGAAAATGAAAATGCTACTAATCAGTTTGTAAACCAGAGGATGGTGAAATCAAATCATGAATCAACAATCTGAAATTTACCTGAGGATGTCCTCAATGAAGGCATGGCTTCTCTCATTGGCAGCATTCGACTGTGGATGGTGTGACGATGTCATGGACAATCTCGTACCGGTAGATTTCCACAGTGTTTGCCAGAATGTAGAGGTGAATCTGGTGTCTCGATCTGAGATGATGTTCCTCGGAAGACCATGGAGCTTGAAGATATGCTGCATATATATAGAAGCAGTATGCTGAGCTGTCCAGGTCATGCTGAAGGGAATGAGATGACAACGATGGGAGAATTGGCACATTACCACAAATATACTGTCGTGCCCATTAGTGGTGATAGGCAGATCAGTGATCCAATCAAGAGATACATCAAGCCATTTTGTCTTAGGCACGGAATATCGTATGTGTGCCTGACCATAAGGCTTGTGTCGCCTCGTTTTCTGGCGCTGACAAACGGGGCACTCCCGAATGTACTTGATAGCTGCCGTTGTCATTCCTGGCCAATAATACCGGCTACGCAGAAGATGAAGCATGCGATTTTTGCCTACATGACCAGAAATAGTGGCTGAGTGGCACTCATGAAGAAGAATGTGGCGAAGTTGTGTGATCTCACCGTCATCTGTGGGGACTTTAGCTGTTGGTGGAATGTACAGCTGTCTGCCATATATGGTCTTACGATAGATCAACCCCTGAATGAGCTCGAAGCTGTAGCTGCTGACTGACTGTGATGAAGTCGATGATGTCAGCTTAGCCAAAATAGTCTGTGCAAATGTGTCACGATCATATTCGGATATAATGATGTCGTGTAGCTGATGAGCTGATGAAGAAGATATAAGAGCAATGAATGTAGGATCTGCGGATGGAATGACTTCACTGATGTCCATGTGTTGAAGACAATCAGTAAGTTCAAAAAGTGTAGAGATACGCGTGAGTGCGTCTGCAACCTTATTCTTCTCGCCAGCAATGTGCTCTATACGGAAGTTGTACTCAGAGAGCTCATCCAACCACCGTGCCTGTTTGGGGCTCAGTGTGGATTTGGTCTGGAAATAAACCAGTGGCTGATGATCTGAGCGTACAATAGTCTCAGGAGCTCCCAACAAGATGTGGCGAAAGAATCGGAAGCCTTCCACAATGGCAAATAGCTCGATCTCAGGAATAGGCCAACGTCTCTGTGTATCGGATAGAGTGACGCTGTGATAGCCACATGGCTTCATACCTTTTCCTTGATCCTGGAGTAATACTTGGCCAACGTGTGTGCCTGATCCATCGACCTCCAAAATAGATGGCAGTTTCTGATCTGGAAGCTGTAATACTGGAGCGTTACAGATGGCACTTTTGAGGTTATCAAATGCCTGCTGCTGCTCAGTTTCCCAGACAAACTCTGCATTATCTTTAAGGAGACGATTGAGAGGTTCGGCAACTTTGGAGAACTTTGGTATGAATCTCCTAAATTGACCAACCATGCCCAAGAATGACCGAAGGGATGACTTGCCATCTTTAGCCATACGGCGTAGAGGCTGCTTTCCAACGGTAGGACCATAAGACACTGGAGGCTGAATTGCCATGACTGCTCTGATCCTGTCTTCGATGATGGATAGGCCTGCTTCAGATATGTGATGTCCGATAAAATCTATAGATTTGACGAACAACTCCACCTTGGAAGGCCTGATGAAGAACTGGTGATCTCTGCAACGCTGGAGGAACTGTCGAACATGCTTCACATGACTGTCAAAATCTGGACTGTATACAATAGTGTCGTCCATGAATATGACAAGGAACTGGTCGATGAAATCAAAGAATGCCCGATTTCCTACACGAAGTGCTGTTGCAGGAGCATTGGTCAATCCGAAAGGCATAACTGTCCATTCATAAGAACCGTATCTGGTGCGAATAGCAGTTTTATGTATATCATCCGGATGAATGGGGATTTGGTGAAAGAACTGGTTGAAATCAAATCTACTGAACCATCTTGATCCCTTCAGCTGCTCTAGTAGGGTGTCATGTGGTGGTAGTGGATACGTGTCCTTGATGGTGATGTTATTCAGGGCACGATAATCACAACACATCCTCCACTTTCCCCCTGGCTTAGGAGCGAAAATGATTGGGCATCCATATGGCGATGATGATGGACGAAGGATACCCAACTCGACATATTTGATGATTTGCCGTTTGAGTTCCTCCATCATGGGTGCTGGAATGGTGCGTACTGGCTGTGAAGGAGGCTTATGTCCAGGTTCGATGTCGATTCTATGATATCCACCTTCAAACCGCTCTGGCCTATGACCAGCCGGAAGATCCTCTTGGAAAACGTCTGAAAAGTCTTCTCTCACTTGATCACGTGCTGCTGTGACCTCGGGGTCTTCCATTGTGGTGTCTGAGTCTGATGCTGCAAAGACCAATTCACCATCGACCTCGGAGAGGAAAAAGAGATATGCTACGGCTTCTTCAGCCGAACCACTGGATCGAATGCGACGGAGATGTTTCCTCATAGTGGTGGCACTGACCAATTCCATTTCAGGAAGGCCATCTGAGTCTGGAGTCTGCTCAACTCTGGACAATACTGTGCGAATACTGGAGCCTGATGAATGCTTCCTAGTGATCGTCAGATTTTTGGTCTGAAAGTCAATATGTGGATTCCTCCTCTCCAACCAATCTTGACCCAGAATGACAGTGAATGGTTTCATGTCAATGATGTAGAGATCTACTGAATCCTTATACTTGCCCAGCGTGAATGTAGCATTGGGAAGATAGGATGTACAGGGTAATTGGCTTCCTCCAGCCAACCCCACTGAGAATGATGATGAATCTGATGGTGATATACCCAGCTGAGAAGCAAATTGTCTGTCGATAAAAGATGATGTGGCTCCTGGATCAACCAAAATGTGAGTATTCTGTCCATGGACTTTCCCCTTATACAGCAACAGCTTTTTCTGCGATTTCAGCTGTGCTGTCTGAGATTGCATCTGTGCGATGTTTTCTGTGGGATTATCCATCTGCTGAAACTGTAGTGTCAGTCTGGATAGGACTTCCTCTGAAATACTCTCAATCTGGCCACTTGCTTCAGTGGCATTTTCTGGCTGATCTACCCTCGGGGTGCTCTCATCACCGGTACTTGTGCAGTACCCGGAGAGTTTCCCTGAGCTGGAGCTGCTGGAACTGGAGCTGCTGGATCTGAAGTTGCAACTGCTGCATTGATACTATGCTGATTTTTTAGTTCCTTGACCAGGGTGTTGATTGTGTTAATGAGTTTGTTAGACCCATCTTTAGCACCCTGATTCTTCTGTGGCTGTCTCTGATTCTGAAAGGGATTCTGTGCTGGTGGCTTGCCTTTGATCTGCTTTCCATCATTGGTAGTGGTGGCCCAACAATCCTTCTCGATGTGACCTGGTCGATCACAACGATGGCAAGTCTTATTCTGATTCTGTTTCTGTGATTGTCCTTTTCCTTTTCCTTTTCCCTTGCCTTTGCCACTTTTTCCTTTATTCCTATTCTGATTGGACTTCTGACTGTCATTCTGTTTCCAATTCTGATTTTTGGATCTGTCATATGGCTTATTGCCACGTCCTCTGTCCTTATCCTTTTTGGCTGGCCCTCCAGATGACTGTTCCTTCTGCCCTCGATAATGAAGAGTCTCTGATTGCTTCGAATGAACGACATAGTTCAAGTCGAGCAATATCTGTGTGGTTAGTGACCACGACATATTATTCCTTTCTGTCTCTGTCAGGAATCGTAAATGAAACTGTCTGCGAAGTTCCGGATCTACGCTGTTGACGAATCTGTCCTTTATCAACACATCTTCCAGTTCAACTGCTGCCAGTGCAGCCAGTGAAGTGAATGTGCGTAGATAATCTGAAAAAGTCTGGTTTTCCTGTTTCAGTGACATTAGGTGTTTTTTAGCCACTGATCTTTTATGGGGGTTACCAAACTGTCTGAGGAAAATCTCTCTGATTCCTGCAAATGTGGCATCTGGTTGATTTGCCACGACCTGGAAATAGTGTCGATCATTATTCTGTATGAGGGTCAGGAAAACTGTGATCAAGTCTTTATCTGGAACTCCTGGATACGTGAATTGGAAGTATCTATCCACGGTTTCCAACCAAACCTCTGCATCCATTCCTGATTTGTACCGATTTGGTGGTGCCATTTTCACTTTGGGAACCAAACTGGATGGAACTGGTGCTGGTGCTGTATCTGGATCTGTGAAAATCATTGGAGGATTGTCTGCAGTATATTCTTCATCTGGTTCCTGAGGCTCGTTTTCAGGATCTCGATATCTGCTCATATCAGGCTTCATTCGGCTGATATTGTCGAAGAACCCTATCTTGTCGAATCTGGTCTGGGTATTATCATAACCAGCGTGCCATTTCGGGATCTTGAAACGACTGTATGCATCATATGAGCCTAAGATGTCAAAGAACCATGTAGACGGATCTGCATTGATGGGTGGAATATCTGGATCTTCTGCTTCTGCCATCTAATAAAGACAAAACACAACACCAAAATCTCTTCAGCTAACTGAGTGTGTGAAGATATATATATACCTATGTTATATATGGTATATCTGTATATTATGATGAGGTTATGCATGTACATATATCCACCTTCTTCCCCCCTCAAGGAAGTGTGTGATACAGTGGCAGTTGTCAATTGCCAATACCTCATTCAGCATGCATTCCTTATAGGAATCAGCTGTTACAGTTTTAGGGTTGCAGCCCTACAGTCCTTGGGTTGTAGCCCTGCAGTTTTTGGGTTGTTGCCCTACAGTTTTAGGGTTGTTGCCCATAGTATTATCATGTCTATGATGATTTAGCATGATATAATAATGCCAAAAAACGAAGTTTTTCGAAATAAAACTGGCATTTTTGGGCATATATAGTTACAGTGGCCCTGTTACTCAATACAGTGTTTAGGGTGTTACTTGATATCAGTAACCCTAATACAGGTAAAAATAAGCAGTATAACGTTTTTGCAAAGATTTTTAAGCAAAACTGCATTTAATACCCACATAAACGTAAAGTGTTTTTTAGGAGGTACGTTACACCCCTGTTACACACATTTAATTTTAGGGTTGTTACAGGGCGTTACACATGCTGCATAAATCAGGGATTGATATTTGATATATAAACATTCATTTTATCAAAAAAATCAATCCGAAATTTTCAAAATGTGTTTTACGTACAGCATTTTGAGCGATTTATTGCCATAGCAATAGCGTTACCCATATATATTCAACACCTAATATTTTAGGGTGTCACACTGATATGACATGTGTCATTATGATTTTCTGATACCTTAATAGGTATAAAATCATAATCTTACATAAAATAGGCACACATTTTTCATTTTGAAATTAAACGTGGAGCTTTTTCACCTATTTTACAGCTTTTTTCAGCTGTCTGAAATATTGTTGTGGTGACATATTTCAGTGTAAATGTGAAATGTAAGTACAGAATCATTACAAGGAACTTCACTTTTGCATATGACATTTTTTCATAGCAAATAAGTGAGTTGTGCTGTATATCAACATTTACAGTTGACAGCATTCTGGGTTTTACTGATTTAAACCCATGCACAGCAAATGTACTATGTATATATTAATCAACTTAAGTGGAAACACCACTTTAGTGATATTTCTCAACCTATGATTTGTTTGAGCATAGGTCTGTGCTCTTAAGATTTATCAAAGTGATATATCTCATTTGGAACAAATCTGGACTTTGCTGGATACAATCACAGCAATTTCACACAACACATTTATGTGTGTGTGTGAATGTCCTTTATACTATTGTCAGAAATCATGTGAAAACTGATCTGTATGTTACATGCAAATTGAGCTGATCAATTCTGAATCAACTATCATAATGCAATGTACTTGTTGTAGTTGCTCCAGCTGATATGTGAGACGAATGGACAATGCTCAGCAGTGACCAGCTGCTTATTTGAGCATTGTATAATGCCTTCGGGTCTGGAGATATTCTCCATCCAGCCCTTCAGCATGTAGTTTTATCCTGTTTACCTTAGCTATCGCCATCACTGACATCCAACACGCACATGTGTTTGTCGGATGGTATCTATATTATCATGCACATAGTTGACATTATAATTGATCATTTCACTTACTGAGTCAGTGAATGTCATTATACATAGTAATGTCAGTGGTGTGTGCATTGTGTAGGTACTTGCTGATTTAGTACTTGTAAGTGTGTGTGTGAATTATTTACTATACACACTTGTATGTAGGTGACTTCTGGTATTACAATACACCAAGATGATTTATCATGCAGGATGATCTGTATACCATGTACTGAATAAATCTAGCATGATATATATATCAGCTTAGGGGTTATTGTAATCCTGTATACTCTCATTTACAATAATGAGTTGCTTGATTTATTTCACATGTAGTTCCGGTGAGCATTCCATTCAGTGATCCACCATAGAACGAACATGCTCATCCCAAATCCTTCGTCAGAGCATGTCGAGCTAATTATGGTGTTAAGATCACCTTCAGGCACCTTACACTTACATGGGTTCCAATATAGCTTACATGCACTGCAGTATGCTTTGTGCATTGTATAATGTATTGTGATGTGATGCCATGTGTCCCAGTTGTTAACGTGATCAAACTGGTATGTACATTACAGCTGGTATCGTGATCAAGCTGTATGAATAATGCATGCACAATCACAGTGATGCTCAGTATAATAATGTACAGGTGGTGAAATGCACATCTGCTGCATGCACTCAGTATATACTCATGATAGTGTATACTGCAAGTATGTGTGTGTGTGTGTGTTGCTGCAGGTATTATTATCTCCACACACTCGACTTTTTGCACACACTATGATGTTGCTGCAGAGTATTCAATGATCTGTCATGTTGAGCGTGTGTGTGTGTGTATAAGCTATTCACACAGCATTTATGCAGTTCACATTCATGATTGTAGGTTGATATAATCTGACAGTGAATAGAGTATAGTATCTCAGCAAACATTAGAGTATTATATGGCATGCTGCAGTATATTATCATCGCGCGTCATCTGTTATGATGCGTCTAGCAGGTGTATACATATACTGTCAAGCAAAATAATCATGCGCACGTCGACAAGTGATTTTTGCGACCATTTGAAATGATGATTTTTCGATGACGAGATCAGTATACGCATCAAAAACTGCAAACTGCGCTTTATCGCGACTTTGATGAATCGCTGATGTGCGCGCTGTGAATAGCGATGATATCTCGTCGCAGAGATGTACGGCATGTGATACGAATGCCATTTTGTATACGAAACATACACTGATGACGATTTGTGCATATGCGCGTCAGTTTGTCGAATCTCGAACAATTTTGCGAATGATGTCAGCGCATATGTGCGATCGGCATGCTGTATGCACACCTTCTCGCGCTGTTATCTCTGACGGCGTGTATGTGAACAAATGCGATTGCGACGATGTCTCCTCGCGCACTGATTTCGCTGTTTATTCCGCAGCGGTCGATATTATGCGAGATATGTTGATATATGTGCGACTGCAACGCCTGTTTGAAATATGCGATCCGCAACCTGCGCACACAAAATTCGATATCTCTACTACAGCACTCACACTTTATGCGTTCTCAGTTCGTCGCCTTGACGAGTCGGAGAATACCATTCTGTTAGGGCTAGATAAGCGAGCCCTCAGTATATTGATATAAAGCGCTGTGTTATGGGACGGTAACACACGCGTAAGTAATGAGCGGGTTGTGAGTTGCAGTCTCCGTAGAAGATCTGCTGAAGCACAACGCTTCCTCACTTTTATACCTACGTCACCCATCATCTTAGATGGTACCGCCATTGGGTTGTGAACCCGAGACGTAGGTTGAACGACCAGCATGGTAATAACGACTAGTTCGTTCATGCTGCACATGCGAGTTCTGCGCATGCTGAAAGCTAAAGATGATTCTTGGTTTGTTTCCAAGATGTATCTTTGCTTTGCCATCTTCGAGTTCGACATACGAACTCTCGATGACAGGGATGCCTGATGATATGACATAATCATCTGGCGACATGTACAGTCATCGTCGACCGTACTGACGACTGTCATAAATGTATGACGCGACTCGACCTGTACAGTCATGATCGACCATACTGTCGACTGTCATAATAATATATGACATGACATGACATGACATGACATGGATGACAGGTATGACACGTATGACATGTATGACACATATGTCATCGGTCATAACCCTGACAGTAGGTGACCTCCCACTGGGCGTTGTCCACGTACTGCTCTGCTCGCTTTTGGGCTCGACCTTGGTGTTTCCGTTTACCGTTGTACACTTCTATCGGCTCTCGATCAATTCGGCGTTGGATGCGCACCGGTATAGCGGGGACGGCGGCAGCCTCGGCAGCTTCTATCGCCAACGCGGGCGCCTCTATCAGTCGAACCATGGTGGTATTGCGCTCGATGGCGATTTTCTCGGGATGCTGGAAGGGTATCGCGGGCGCTTGACATTCTCCACCAGCAGTTAGGTGGCGCTGTTTCTCGATGACATCCTCGCTCCAAAACTTTTCGTGCACCTCCGTGAGCTTTGTGCCCAAAATGTCCTTCAGCGCCTGTAAGGTATGCTCAAGCTTTTCGATGCCTTCTTCGGTAAAAGGAATCGGCTTGATGTATCCAGGCCCCGTGACAGGGGGTGTAGAAACAAGCTTTGGCAATGGAGTCTCGGGTAACCAATTGGGTGAAATGGAATACTGTTTGTACTGCATGCCCACTTCGCCGTGCTCGTTCTTCTTGAACTTGAAAGCCTGCTGTGCCAAAATATTGTGGCAATCGAAGACGTGACCATCAAACCAAGAGCTCAAGTCGAAGATCTTCTCGGTGTGCTCGCATATTACACCATCCGTAAAGCATTCTTGTGCGACCTCTATCATCTCGTCGAGCGTCCAAGCTTGCTTGCGTCGTAGACGCACGGAGAAGCGTGAAAACATCTGGTCAATGTTCTCGTGCGTATGTCCCACCAACATAAAGTTGAGTTTCACCTTGCGAAAGACGTCCGTGTGCACCAGCCAAGCTGCGTATGCCAACATCAACTTGCTCTTGTTGGTGCTCACATTGTCAAGCTGTACATACAATACTTCCGGCATCGGGTATGAAGTTTCCCCGTCCCCGTTGCGTCGATGCTCTTGAATGCGGAGGATATCCCGGTGCAAAACGTTGACAAGGAAGTTCGCATCGTCCTTGAAGTTGGCGTAGTTGAGATCCATGAAGCGGCCCACGTTCTCGATCATGCTCCCCATGTTGTGCACGCGTCAAGGAAGTCCTTAGAGTCCAGATGTTTAGGGATACGTCGAAAGTGTGGCAGTCGGGTGGTCCACTGCGTCATGCCATCGATGATCACCGAGGCATACTTATGCCAAGTTTTGTTCATGGTAATGCTCTTGGTCATATTCGCTTTACGACCATGTTTGTAGAACTTCTGGCGCTCCGCTCGTGCGATTGCATGATGTTTGTTGAGAGGCCCGTTGTATCGTGCGCTGTGCAAGATACACAAATTTGGGTCAGTAAACAAATTACATAAGCATATAAACACATCACAAAGCTATTCACGAATATTCACCTTTTTGAGATTTGGTTAAGCCTTCCTTCAATAACTTGAAGGACGCGCAAACATCGCACTGAGAAAATCGGTTCGTCGATGGAATCTTGAGCCACTTCCTGCAATCTTCGTCAAATATTTTGTAGAAGTAACTGAGAGAGCATTTTTCCTCTCCTCATTCTCTTGCAAGCCCTCGTTGTACTCGTCCCACAGCTCTTCGATGGTCAATCCATCCGAAAGATGAATCGGTTCTTTGTCAGGTTGGTGTTGTCCGTATTCGTCGGCGTATTTCTTGAGCCATGCAACGACCGACTCGCGTTTCAGAGAAATCTTGCGGTTGTCCTCCTCGTACGTCAATCCATGAATAAACGTGTGTCGGCCCTCGAGCACGCGTGTCCGACAGTCGTGAAGATACCCGTAGCTGATGCCGTAAGCCATATAGTAGAACTTAAAGCACACCTGTTACAAAAGAAAAGACACCGTCACTCAAAAATTATTAACAAATTATCCAAGGAAACGCATAAGGGTTTTTATAGGTTGGCTGGATCTAAGACGCTTGGGAGACACCCCCAGCACTGCACGTCTGCAGGCGGGACGGCCGCCGCGTGCTCGTCAGCACTCTCCAAACCACGCCTTAAATCTGCGCAACCTACACCCTTAGTGGGAATCGAACCCACGAGTGCGAGGTTCATAGCCTAGCGCCGTACCAACTCGACCAATGTCGCGAATGTGTACACATCGTAAATTTAGAAATTTATGATACAATATTCCACATTCCTGTGATAACAATATTACACAATCTATCACAAGGTCCAAGAAAAATTTCGCTTTGGCCAGAGGCCGTTCATTAGCTAATGAACGGTTCCCGCAGCCAAAGTGTCTATGTGTAAGTCGCGCTTTGGCCAGCGGCCGTTCATTAGCTAATGAACGGTTCCCGCAGCCAAAGTGTCTATGTGTGAGTCGCGCTTTGGCCAGAGGACGTTCATTAGCTAATGAACGGTTCCCGCAGCCAAAGTGTCTATGTGTGAGTCGCGCCTTAGCCAGAAGCCGTTCGTTAGCTCATGAACGGTTCCCGCAGCCAAAGTGTCTATGTGTGAGTCAAGCTTTGGCAAGAGGCCGTTCATTAGCTAATATTGAACGGTTCCCGCAGCCAAAGTGTCTATGTGTGAGTCAAGCTTTGGCCAGAGGCCGTTCATTAGCTAATGAACGGTTCCCGCAGCCAAAGTGTCTATGTGTGAGTCGCGCCTTGGCCAGAGGCCGTTCATTAGCTAATGAACGGTTCCCGCAGCCAAAGTGTCTATGCGTGAGTCGCGCCTTGGCCAGAGGCCGTTCATTAGCTAATGAACGAGTTCAAAAATAAACATACCTGCTTCTTGGCCAAAAAGTATTTGAAGTCGAATTTATCTTCAGATCGAAAGCTATTTTTTAGCAAGTCCTTCACGAAGTATTCCTTCCTATCTTTTTGCGACATGCTGAAAATGTTTTCGCGAAAAGACTTAATATCTGTCGATGAGAAAGATAGACAGCAGTGCGACTTGCAATTGCACTTAATGGTTTCTGCCATTGATATACTGTCAGCCTGCAAACGTCGCTGCTTAATACTAATTACGCCCGTATATTGTTTCTTGCGTATGTCGGATTCGTACGGTTTGCGCACGACAATCTGCTTGTTTACTTCACCATTTAAACAAACAAGAGGGTCTTCATTCCTCAAGTCCAAACTTGTCTCTGAAAATTCTCTATCAAGTCTGCTTTTTATCTCTTGTAAGTCAATTTCGCGCAAAGCGCGTGACCCGGAAACGCGTGAAGAATTAGAGCTAACTTCCGATCTACACGTCAAAGGCGCGTTCCAAAGAACCAATTGCGTATTCGCGCTCGGGGCTGTGCTTGGAATTGGCTCATGATTGAAAAAGTCAGCCCCTATTTCCACAGAATCTTCAATAACTATTCCCGGGCACGGTTTGCAGATAATCTCGCAACCTTCATCGAAAGGAATAGAAAACATATTTTCGTCAAAATTAGCCGTCATTAGCTTATGAAGCCGTTTTTTACGTTCTGAAAATGATGTGGACTTGCGAGTCAACCGAGAATTTCTATCTTACTGAATCGATCGATCCTCGATTTCAGCGCAAATGACACCAGGATATCTTAAAATCATATCCTTGATCTGAACAGACCGAATCAGGAAGCGACAGCGAATGTCATTTTTTATTAAAATTGTCATCGATATTTGACATGTCATTTTTAGCCGCCAGAAATGACTTTTAATATTCTGCTAAAGTTACATCACTTTTTCAAAGTTCTTTCATACACACCCCTTTCTTAGTTGACAACCAATTTCTCTCATTTCGCAATGGCGACAACCGAAACATTTCAAGCATTGAGGGATCAACATATTTTCCAGCTCTATCTTGGTAACAAGTGGAGCATTGTTAGAACCCTTGAAGCCGACGATCCTCCAAACACTTTGCAAATAGTGATTCACTCTGATGACCCTGCCGAGAAGAATGAAGAAATAATTTTCAGTTTTCCTCAATTTACCTCTTCGACTGTAGTCGGGGGTAGCCTCCTTCCTGAGAAACGCGTAGCGTACAATATCATTGAAAACCAGACTCCAATTCTGCATTTCGTCGCATTCAGAAACAAAAAGCTTACTGTGATCGAATTAGACAACGCAAACTTTGAGGAAACCTTAAGCCTTCCAAAGCACACAAATCGGCTTTTGGCTTTTCAAAGTTTGAAAACAAGGGCAACAGAAGAAAATAAAAGCAGAGAATTCTATCTAGCGAGCTATGTAAACCAGGCGTGGAAAGCGTCGATTACAGCTCCTTTCTGGCAAAGCAGGAGGCCAGCGCCAGTGATCGATGACCTCGGACTTGCTGGCGAGATACCTGTTGTAGAGGCTTCGGTACGTCCCTTTCATGCCCTGCGCCTGGACCGGGGGCGGAAAGCGTTCATTAGCTAATGAACGCTTTTCGCCTAGAAACGCGCGCCCTGAGCCTGGACCGGGGCGGAAGGCGTTCATTAGCTAATGAACGCTTTTCGCCTGGAAACGCGCGCCCTGCGCCTGGACCGGTGCGGAAGGCGTTCATTAGCTAATGAACGCTTTCGGCCTGGAAACGCGCGCCC